>CAVLYN010000009.1:460000-462500 GCA_963675135.1 Galeopsis tetrahit
TGGGCTCGCTGTCCTTCCGCTGAGCACCGCATCCGAACGAGTGCGTGTTCTCTCCCGAGTTGCCCGACGCGGGGCGCCGAATGGCCGAGGCCAAACCGATCGCGCCACGATGTGCCCCGCCACCCTCGGCCGCGCATCGGCCCTATTCAGGAGATAAGGTAAAGGCACGTTGCTCTTCCTGCTTGTGCACCGCAATCGACAAGCGGAGGCCGTATATATTGGCGTCCATCCCCATCGAATGCGTGAGCTCAACGTCCGAACGTGTGCCTATTTTCTCGAGAACGGGGCCTTTGCACGGCCATCGAGTGGCCAAGCATCGAATTTTTTTTAAAAAAAAACACGATGTGCCCCGCCACCCTCGGCCGCGCATCGGCCCTATTCAGGAGATAAGGTAAGGGCACGTTGCTCTTCCTGCTTGTGCACCGCAATCGACAAGCGGAGGCCATATATATTGGCGTCCATCCCCATCGAATGCGTGAGCTCAACGTCCGAACGTGTGCCTATTTTCTCGAGAACGGGCCTTTGCACGGCCATCGAGTGGCCAAGCATCGAAATTTAAAAAAAAAAAAAATTTCGCCGGAGTGGGACCGCCCCCGCCGCGCCGGAGCGGGGGGTGGCCGACGGGTGGCCGACTACGACCGCACGGCCCCGTGGCCTACCGTGCGGAAGAGGGCAAGGAGTGCGTGGGCACTGTGCGCGCATGTGCGCGCGCTGGGGGGGCCGGTGGCCCCTCGCGCGCGCACCCCCGCCCAGCCTGCCTAGTGAACACCCCCTCCCCTATATATGTTTAAAAAAAAAAATCCCAGGTGACAGCAGTAGACATTGAAATGCCGAGGAGGTAATCCTTCAAAATTCCCACAAAAACACCTCCAACCCTCGGGAACTTTGAAGGACCCCCCCCTAAAATCAGCCCAGGAATTCATTTCCAGCCTTGGATTTTCGATTCGGGGTCCCGGGACGTGAGTTTTGACGGGGGCAGCGTTCGTGGGGCCCATTTTTCAAAGTTGGCGAAATGCTTTACCGGCTTGCATACCCCCCTAAATCGACAAAAAAATCACTTTTGTCGAGGCGGAATTTTGATTTGAGGCCTCGGGTGCGGAGTTTTTGACGTCGTCCCCCATACGTGGGCACCGTCCAAGCCCATGCTTGGGCACCGTTTTTTCAAAGTTGTCGGAATTCATGGCCGCCTTGCATACCCCCATAAATCGACAAAAAAATCACTTGTGTCGAGGCGGAATTTCGATTTGAGGCCTCGGGTGCGGAGTTGTTGCAGCGGTGCACCATACGTGTGCCACCGTCCTAGGCTGTCTTGGGCATGCTTGGGCACCATTTTTTCAAAGTTGTCGGAATTCATGGCCGCCTTGCATACCCCCATAAATCGACAAAAAAATCACTTGTGTCGAGGCGGAATTTCGATTTGAGGCCTCAGGTGCGGAGTTGTTGCAGCGGTGCACCCTACGTGTGCCACCGTCCTAGGCTGTCTTGGGCATGCTTGGGCACCATATTTTCAAAGTTGTCGGAATTCATGGCCGCCTTGCATACCCCCATAAATCGACAAATAAATCACTTGTGTCGAGGCGGAATTTCGATTTGAGGCCTCGGGTGCGGTGTTTTTGAAGTCGTCCCCCATACGTGGGCACCGTCCAAGCCCACGCTTGGGCATGCTTTTTTCAAAGTTGTCGAAATGCTTAACCGGCTTGCATACCCCCCTAAATCGACGAAAAAATCACTTGTGTCGAGGCGGAATTTCGATTTGAGGCCTCGGGTGCGGAGTTTTTTTTTTTTGAGCAAGTCGTGCCCCATTTGTGGGCATTAGCACACGATTTTGGGCATGTTTTGCACCGTTTTTTCAAAGTTGTCGGAACTCATGGCCGGCTTGCATACCCCCATAAATCGACAAAAAAATCACTTGTGTCGAGGCGGAATTTCGATTTGAGGCCTCGGGTGCGGTGTTTTTGACGTCGTCCCCCATACGTGGGCACCGTCCAAGCCCACGCTTGGGCATGCTTTTTTCAAAGTTGTCGAAATGCTTAACCGGCTTGCATACCCCCCTAAATCGACGAAAAAATCACTTGTGTCGAGGCGGAATTTCGATTTGAGGCCTCGGGTGCGGAGTTTTTTTTTTTTGAGCAAGTCGTGCCCCATTTGTGGGCATTAGCACACGATTTTGGGCATGTTTTGCACCGTTTTTTCAAAGTTGTCGGAACTCATGGCCGGCTTGCATACCCCCATAAATCGACAAAAAAATCACTTGTGTCGAGGCGGAATTTCGATTTGAGGCCCCGGGTGCGGTGTTTTTGACGTCGTCCCCCATGCGTGGGCACCGTCCAAGCCCACGCTTGGGCATGCTTTTTTCAAAGTTGTCGAAATGCTTAACCGGCTTGCATACCCCCCTAAATCGACGAAAAAATCACTTGTGTCGAGGCGGAATTTCGATTTGAGGCCTCGGGTGCGGAGTTTTTTTTTTTTTGAGCAAGTCGTGCCCCATTTGTGGGCATTA
>CAVLYN010000009.1:482500-490000 GCA_963675135.1 Galeopsis tetrahit
GAGCACCGCATCCGAACGAGTGCGTGTTCTCTCCCGAGTTGCCCGACGCGGGGCGCCGAATGGCCGAGGCCAAACCGATCGCGCCACGATGTGCCCCGCCACCCTCGGCCGCGCATCGGCCCTATTCAGGAGATAAGGTAAAGGCACGTTGCTCTTCCTGCTTGTGCACCGCAATCGACAAGCGGAGGCCGTATATATTGGCGTCCATCCCCATCGAATGCGTGAGCTCAACGTCCGAACGTGTGCCTATTTTCTCGAGAACGGGGCCTTTGCACGGCCGTCGAGTGGCCAAGCATCGAATTTTTTTTAAAAAAAAACACGATGTGCCCCGCCACCCTCGGCCGCGCATCGGCCCTATTCAGGAGATAAGGTAAGGGCACGTTGCTCTTCCTGCTTGTGCACCGCAATCGACAAGCGGAGGCCATATATATTGGCGTCCATCCCCATCGAATGCGTGAGCTCAACGTCCGAACGTGTGCCTATTTTCTCGAGAACGGGCCTTTGCACGGCCATCGAGTGGCCAAGCATCGAAATTTAAAAAAAAAAAAATTTCGCCGGAGTGGGACCGCCCCCGCCGCGCCGGAGCGGGGGGTGGCCGACGGGTGGCCGACTACGACCGCACGGCCCCGTGGCCTACCGTGCGGAAGAGGGCAAGGAGTGCGTGGGCACTGTGCGCGCATGTGCGCGCGCTGGGGGGGCCGGTGGCCCCTCGCGCGCGCACCCCCGCCCAGCCTGCCTAGTGAACACCCCCTCCCCTATATATGTTTAAAAAAAAAAATCCCAGGTGACAGCAGTAGACATTGAAATGCCGAGGAGGTAATCCTTCAAAATTCCCACAAAAACACCTCCAACCCTCGGGAACTTTGAATAGAAGTACGAAGTACTTCCATGCCCTTATTAAAAAAAATAGGAAACGTAACTTCATTGCACATCTTCAAACTGACCACGGTACTACCACTAATCAGGAGGAAGTTGCGTCCAGGCTTTTGAATTATTATGAGGATTTACTTGGATCGGATACCCAGGTAGGTCCCATCGATGAACGGGTGGTCAACCATGGTCCGTGTGTGGGGGAAACTCTAGCAAACAGAATGGTAACAGGGGTTGATGAAGCGGAAATTAAAAAGGCACTTTGGCAAATTGGAGAAGACAAAGCTCCAGGCCCTGACGGGTATACTTCGGCGTTCTTCAAAAAATCTTGGGGGCTAATTGGGGCTGATGTAGTAGGCGCCGTTCAAGAATTCTTCAACAGAGGCCAAATTCTTCGGCAGATTAATTGTACATTTGTAACTTTGATACCAAAGAAGACACATAACCTCACCGTTGCTGATTTTCGACCTATATCGTGCTGTAATGTACTCTACAAAATTATTAGCAAGATACTTGCTAATAGGTTGGGATATGCTACACCAACGATTGTCTCGACTAATCAGACTGCTTTCGTTTCGGGAAGAACGATGGCGGAAAACGTGTTTCTTGCACAGGAAATTATTCGGGGTTATGGTGATGCAAATATTTCGAAGAGGGCAATGCTAAAAGTGGATATTCGCAAGGCCTATGATTCGGTTTCGTGGGAGTTCCTCAAGTGCTTACTACAACACATGAAGTTCCCTGATCAATTTGTTGAGTGGATTATGCTTTGTGTAACCACTCCGTCATATTCGATATTAGTGAACGGGACTCCGTGCGGATTCTTCAATGGCAAGAGAGGCCTTCGTCAAGGTGACCCTCTATCCTCTTACCTCTTTGTCATTTGTATGGAATATATGAATCGTTTACTAAGCTTTAACGCGTGCAATAGTAGATTTAAATATCATCCGATGTGCTCTAATTTGAAAATTACTAATATTATGTTTGCGGACGATTTGCTTCTATTTTCGCGTGGTGATTTTGATTCTATTAATGTATTATATGATTCTTTGAAGCACTTTGAGTTAGTTGCTGGTCTTGGAATAAGCCCTGCGAAATCAAGTATTATTTTGGCTGGAGTAAATAGTGAAGATAGGGGTCGAATTTTGGATATGCTTGGATTTGCGGAAGGAGAACTTCCAGTCAAATATCTAGGGGTTCCCTTGGCGGCAAGAAGAGTACAAATTAGAGAATATGAACCCTTGTTGGTACAGGTTCGAGAGGCAATTGGTAAGTGGAATGCAAACTCACTATCCTACGCTGGGAAGATTGAATTAATCTCATCAGTTGTCTATGGTATTCTTACCTTTTGGTTCGGGGTCATGCCTATCCCTAAAGGTGTAATTGGAAAATTGGAGTCGTTGTGTAGACAATTTTTATGGAATGGCAAAATCGCTAAGGTTGCATGGGTTAATATATGTCGTGAGAAGGCCAAGGGTGGACTTGGATTAAAAAACATGGAAGGCTGGAATAGAGTTCTAATTGGTAGAACAATTTGGGATATTCACAATAAAAAGGATACCATGTGGGTTAAATGGGTACATGATAGATGGCTTAATGGGGGAACGATTTGGCAGTTGTGTAGGGGCACTACAAGTACTCCAATGCGAAGGGCTGTTTGCGATTTTCGGGACGCTCTTGTGACGAAATATGGAAGTGCTCAAAACAGCATATGTAGGCTGGAAAAATTGAGCATAATGCGTAAACTGGAGGTTGGAAAAGTGTATAAGGAACTTTATGAGAACCATGCCCAACCGACGCTTCGATTTCAGGATTTATGGGCGTCATTCATACCACCAAAATATTCTTTTATCTGCTGGTTAGTGGCAAAGGAAAGAGTACGAACTAATAGTGGGTATGACGATATTGAGGATAGAAGGTGTGTATTTTGTATTAATGGAGAGGAGACGATCGCCCACCTGTTCTTCGAATGTAGTTTCGCCCAATTAATTTGGAAACGAATGGGTGAATGGCTTGAGTGGAGAGGCCACATGCGAAACTTAAAGGATTTTCTGGACGATACACATAGGACACGGGGCTTAGGCACAATCAAAAAGCAAATTCTTCGATTGTGGGTAGTTGCTGTTGTGTATCACATTTGGCAAACCAGAAATAAGTTCAGATTTGAGGATAAACTGTATAGTATTGAGCGGCTAATTCGTAATATTCAGCTTAATATGTGCAGGTTTGGAGGATTCATTAAGGGAGTCGATGGTTACTTTGATCTTATTTAGGGTTAAAGGATGGTGTCTAATTCATTTTATGAGATATTTATGCTATACACAATATTACTTATTATTCAGATTTTGCGGATAAGGCACTGCTGGTTTTATCTAATTCGTGCAGGTACAGCTGGGAGCTGGATTGCGAGGATTTCCAGGACAGCTTTGCAAGGACTGGAAACTGGTGTGATGAGAGCAGAAATGACAGCTGGATTCTGCAGTATTTTCGTCCAAACCTACTGGAATAAATCGATGATTTGTGCTGGTATACCTGGACGCAGGGCTGTGCCTCTTTTATGGACAGAATTGTTAAGTGTGCAGCTAGGCGTGGGGATGGCAGCAGCGAAATCTGGAACCAGTAGTGGCTTTGGCAACTTGACCAAATTCAGCTGGAACAAGATGTTGCTGCAAATCACGAAGCAACAGCCTCCCCACGAATTATTGGATGGCTGGATTTTTGAGATTGATATGTATTTAATTGCTGTAATAGAGATAGATGTTTTCGACATCATTGTAATAGTTTGGGTTAGGATAAGCATTCATTGTTTTGGATGTTATAACACTAAACAATTGGGAGGAGTACCCATTCTAAATGAAAAGGCACGGTTTTCCTCATTCCGGGTTTTTCCCAAAGGGTTTACCGGATGAGGTTTTTAACCCGACCTTGGATAGGTGGGGAAGAGAGAGACGAGTGATTTTTGTATCGATTGCGCATACTCGATTTGAGTAATTCGTGCGCCACACACCATATATTTAACTAAACTTTCAGCTCGGGAACTTTGAAGGACCCCCCCCTAAAATCAGCCCAGGAATTCATTTCCAGCCTTGGATTTTTGATTCGGGGTCCCGGGACGTGAGTTTTGACGGGGGCAGCGTTCGTGGGGCCCATTTTTCAAAGTTGGCGAAATGCTTTACCGGCTTGCATACCCCCCTAAATCGACAAAAGAATCACTTTTGTCGAGGCGGAATTTTGATTTGAGGCCTCGGGTGCGGAGTTTTTGACGTCGTCCCCCATACGTGGGCACCGTCCAAGCCCATGCTTGGGCACCGTTTTTTCAAAGTTGTCGGAATTCATGGCCGCCTTGCATACCCCCATAAATCGACAAAAAAATCACTTGTGTCGAGGCGGAATTTCGATTTGAGGCCTCGGGTGCGGAGTTGTTGCAGCAGTGCACCATACGTGTGCCACCGTCCTAGGCTGTCTTGGGCATGCTTGGGCACCATTTTTTCAAAGTTGTCGGAATTCATGGCCCCTTGCATACCCCCATAAATCGACAAAAAAATCACTTGTGTCGAGGCGGAATTTCGATTTGAGGCCTCGGGTGCGGAGTTGTTGCAGCGGTGCACCCTACGTGTGCCACCGTCCTAGGCTGTCTTGGGCATGCTTGGGCACCATATTTTCAAAGTTGTCGGAATTCATGGCCGCCTTGCATACCCCAATAAATCGACAAATAAATCACTTGTGTCGAGGCGGAATTTCGATTTGAGGCCTCGGGTGCGGTGTTTTTGACGTCGTCCCCCATACGTGGGCACCGTCAAAGCCCACGCTTGGGCATGCTTTTTTCAAAGTTGTCGAAATGCTTAACCGGCTTGCATACCCCCCTAAATCGACGAAAAAATCACTTGTGTCGAGGCGGAATTTCGATTTGAGGCCTCGGGTGCGGAGTTTTTTTTTTTTTTGAGCAAGTCGTGCCCCATTTGTGGGCATTAGCACACGATTTTGGGCATGTTTTGCACCGTTTTTTCAAAGTTGTCGGAACTCATGGCCGGCTTGCATACCCCCATAAATCGACAAAAAAATCACTTGTGTCGAGGCGGAATTTCGATTTGAGGCCTCGGGTGCGGTGTTTTTGACGTCGTCCCCCATACGTGGGCACCGTCCAAGCCCACGCTTGGGCATGCTTTTTTCAAAGTTGTCGAAATGCTTAACCGGCTTGCATACCCCCCTAAATCGACGAAAAAATCACTTGTGTCGAGGCGGAATTTCGATTTGAGGCCTCGGGTGCGGAGTTTTTTTTTTTTGAGCAAGTCGTGCCCCATTTGTGGGCATTAGCACACGATTTTGGGCATGTTTTGCACCGTTTTTTCAAAGTTGTCGGAACTCATGGCCGGCTTGCATACCCCCATAAATCGACAAATAAATCACTTGTGTAGAGGCGGAATTTCGATTTGAGGCCCCGGGTGCGGTGTTTTTGACGTCGTCCCCCATACGTGGGCACCGTCCAAGCCCACGCTTGGGCATGCTTTTTTCAAAGTTGTCGAAATGCTTAACCGGCTTGCATACCCCCCTAAATCGACGAAAAAATCACTTGTGTCGAGGCGGAATTTCGATTTGAGGCCTCGGGTGCGGAGTTTTTTTTTTTTTGAGCAAGTCGTGCCCCATTTGTGGGCATTAGCACACGATTTTGGGCATGTTTTGCACCGTTTTTTCAAAGTTGTCGGAACTCATGGCCGGCTTGCATACCCCCATAAATCGACAAAAAAATCACTTGTGTCGAGGCGGAATTTCGATTTGAGACCTCGGGTGCGGTGTTTTTGACGTCGTCCCCCATACGTGGGCACCGTCCAAGCCCACGCTTGGGCATGCTTTTTTCAAAGTTGTCGAAATGCTTAACCGGCTTGCATACCCCCCTAAATCGACGAAAAAATCACTTGTGTCGAGGCGGAATTTCGATTTGAGGCCTCGGGTGCGGAGTTTTTTTTTTTGAGCAAGTCGTGCCCCATTTGTGGGCATTAGCACACGATTTTGGGCATGTTTTGCACCGTTTTTTCAAAGTTGTCGGAACTCATGGCCGGCTTGCATACCCCCATAAATCGACAAAAAAATCACTTGTGTCGAGGCGGAATTTCGATTTGAGGCCCCGGGTGCGGTGTTTTTGACGTCGTCCCCCATACGTGGGCACCGTCCAAGCCCACGCTTGGGCATGCTTTTTTCAAAGTTGTCGAAATGCTTAACCGGCTTGCATACCCCCCTAAATCGACGAAAAAATCACTTGTGTCGAGGCGGAATTTCGATTTGAGGCCTCGGGTGCGGATTTTTTTTTTTTTTGAGCAAGTCGTGCCCCATTTGTGGGCATTAGCACACGATTTTGGGCATGTTTTGCACCGTTTTTTCAAAGTTGTCGGAACTCATGGCCGGCTTGCATACCCCCATAAATCGACAAAAAAATCACTTGTGTCGAGGCGGAATTTCGATTTGAGACCTCGGGTGCGGTGTTTTTGACGTCGTCCCCCATACGTGGGCACCGTCCAAGCCCACGCTTGGGCATGCTTTTTTCAAAGTTGTCGAAATGCTTAACCGGCTTGCATACCCCCCTAAATCGACGAAAAAATCACTTGTGTCGAGGCGGAATTTCGATTTGAGGCCTCGGGTGCGGAGTTTTTTTTTTTGAGCAAGTCGTGCCCCATTTGTGGGCATTAGCACACGATTTTGGGCATGTTTTGCACCGTTTTTTCAAAGTTGTCGGAACTCATGGCCGGCTTGCATACCCCCATAAATCGACAAAAAAATCACTTGTGTCGAGGCGGAATTTCGATTTGAGGCCCCGGGTGCGGTGTTTTTGACGTCGTCCCCCATACGTGGGCACCGTCCAAGCCCACGCTTGGGCATGCTTTTTTCAAAGTTGTCGAAATGCTTAACCGGCTTGCATACCCCCCTAAATCGACGAAAAAATCACTTGTGTCGAGGCGGAATTTCGATTTGAGGCCTCGGGTGCGGAGTTTTTTTTTTTTTTGAGCAAGTCGTGCCCCATTTGTGGGCATTAGCACACGATTTTGGGCATGTTTTGCACCGTTTTTTCAAAGTTGTCGGAACTCATGGCCGGCTTGCATACCCCCATAAATCGACAAAAAAATCACTTGTGTCGAGGCGGAATTTCGATTTGAGACCTCGGGTGCGGTGTTTTTGACGTCGTCCCCCATACGTGGGCACCGTCCAAGCCCACGCTTGGGCATGCTTTTTTCAAAGTTGTCGAAATGCTTAACCGGCTTGCATACCCCCCTAAATCGACGAAAAAATCACTTGTGTCGAGGCGGAATTTCGATTTGAGGCCTCGGGTGCGGAGTTTTTTTTTTTTGAGCAAGTCGTGCCCCATTTGTGGGCATTAGCACACGATTTTGGGCATGTTTTGCACCGTTTTTTCAAAGTTGTCGGAACTCATGGCCGGCTTGCATACCCCCATAAATCGACAAAAAAATCACTTGTGTCGAGGCGGAATTTCGATTTGAGGCCCCGGGTGCGGTGTTTTTGACGTCGTCCCCCATACGTGGGCACCGTCCAAGCCCACGCTTGGGCATGCTTTTTTCAAAGTTGTCGAAATGCTTAACCGGCTTGCATACCCCCCTAAATCGACGAAAAAATCACTTGTGT
>CAVLYN010000009.1:510000-512500 GCA_963675135.1 Galeopsis tetrahit
CACCTCCAACCCTCGGGAACTTTGAAGGACCCCCCCCTAAAATCAGCCCAGGAATTCATTTCCAGCCTTGGATTTTCGATTCGGGGTCCCGGGACGTGAGTTTTGACGGGGGCAGCGTTCGTGGGGCCCATTTTTCAAAGTTGGCGAAATGCTTTACCGGCTTGCATACCCCCCTAAATCGACAAAAAAATCACTTTTGTCGAGGCGGAATTTTGATTTGAGGCCTCGGGTGCGGAGTTTTTGACGTCGTCCCCCATACGTGGGCACCGTCCAAGCCCATGCTTGGGCACCGTTTTTTCAAAGTTGTCGGAATTCATGGCCGCCTTGCATACCCCCATAAATCGACAAAAAAATCACTTGTGTCGAGGCGGAATTTCAATTTGAGGCCTCGGGTGCGGAGTTGTTGCAGCGGTGCACCATACGTGTGCCACCGTCCTAGGCTGTCTTGGGCATGCTTGGGCACCATTTTTTCAAAGTTGTCGGAATTCATGGCCGCCTTGCATACCCCCATAAATCGACAAAAAAATCACTTGTGTCGAGGCGGAATTTCGATTTGAGGCCTCGGGTGCGGAGTTGTTGCAGCGGTGCACCCTACGTGTGCCACCGTCCTAGGCTGTCTTGGGCATGCTTGGGCACCATATTTTCAAAGTTGTCGGAATTCATGGCCGCCTTGCATACCCCCATAAATCGACAAATAAATCACTTGTGTCGAGGCGGAATTTCGATTTGAGGCCTCGGGTGCGGTGTTTTTGACGTCGTCCCCCATACGTGGGCACCGTCCAAGCCCACGCTTGGGCATGCTTTTTTCAAAGTTGTCGAAATTCTTAACCGGCTTGCATACCCCCCTAAATCGACGAAAAAATCACTTGTGTCGAGGCGGAATTTCGATTTGAGGCCTCGGGTGCGGGGTTTTTTTTTTTTTGAGCAAGTCGTGCCCCATTTGTGGGCATTAGCACACGATTTTGGGCATGTTTTGCACCGTTTTTTCAAAGTTGTCGAAACTCATGGCCGGCTTGCATACCCCCATAAATCGACAAAAAAATCACTTGTGTCGAGGTGGAATTTCGATTTGAGGCCTCGGGTGCGGTGTTTTTGACGTCGTCCCCCATACGTGGGCACCGTCCAAGCCCACGCTTGGGCATGCTTTTTTCAAAGTTGTCGAAATGCTTAACCGGCTTGCATACCCCCCTAAATCGACGAAAAAATCACTTGTGTCGAGGCGGAATTTCGATTTGAGGCCTCGGGTGCGGAGTTTTTTTTTTTTGAGCAAGTCGTGCCCCATTTGTGGGCATTAGCACACGATTTTGGGCATGTTTTGCACCGTTTTTTCAAAGTTGTCGGAACTCATGGCCGGCTTGCATACCCCCATAAATCGACAAAAAAATCACTTGTGTCGAGGCGGAATTTCGATTTGAGGCCCCGGGTGCGGTGTTTTTGACGTCGTCCCCCATACGTGGGCACCGTCCAAGCCCACGCTTGGGCATGCTTTTTTCAAAGTTGTCGAAATGCTTAACCGGCTTGCATACCCCCCTAAATCGACGAAAAAATCACTTGTGTCGAGGCGGAATTTCGATTTGAGGCCTCGGGTGCGGAGTTTTTTTTTTTTTGAGCAAGTCGTGCCCCATTTGTGGGCATTAGCACACGATTTTGGGCATGTTTTGCACCGTTTTTTCAAAGTTGTCGGAACTCATGGCCGGCTTGCATACCCCCATAAATCGACAAAAAAATCACTTGTGTCGAGGCGGAATTTCGATTTGAGACCTCGGGTGCGGTGTTTTTGACGTCGTCCCCCATACGTGGGCACCGTCCAAGCCCACGCTTGGGCATGCTTTTTTCAAAGTTGTCGAAATGCTTAACCGGCTTGCATACCCCCCTAAATCGACGAAAAAATCACTTGTGTCGAGGCGGAATTTCGATTTGAGGCCTCGGGTGCGGAGTTTTTTTTTTTTGAGCAAGTCGTGCCCCATTTGTGGGCATTAGCACACGATTTTGGGCATGTTTTGCACCGTTTTTTCAAAGTTGTCGGAACTCATGGCCGGCTTGCATACCCCCATAAATCGACAAAAAAATCACTTGTGTCGAGGCGGAATTTCGATTTGAGGCCCCGGGTGCGGTGTTTTTGACGTCGTCCCCCATACGTGGGCACCGTCCAAGCCCACGCTTGGGCATGCTTTTTTCAAAGTTGTCGAAATGCTTAACCGGCTTGCATACCCCCCTAAATCGACGAAAAAATCACTTGTGTCGAGGCGGAATTTCGATTTGAGGCCTCGGGTGCGGAGTT
Organism: Galeopsis tetrahit; assembly: GCA_963675135.1. Taxonomy (NCBI): domain Eukaryota; kingdom Viridiplantae; phylum Streptophyta; class Magnoliopsida; order Lamiales; family Lamiaceae; genus Galeopsis; species Galeopsis tetrahit. The sequence goes on from CAVLYN010000009.1 coordinate 512,282, forward strand.
TTTTTTTTTTGCGCAAGTCGTGCCCCATTTGTGGGCATTAGCACACGATTTTGGGCATGTTTTGCACCGTTTTTTCAAAGTTGTCGGAACTCATGGCCGGCTTGCATACCCCCATAAATCGACAAAAAAATCACTTGTGTCGAGGAGGAATTTCGATTTGAGGCCTCGGGTGCAGTGTTTTTGACGTCGTCCCCCATACGTGGGCACCGTCCAAGCCCA
>CAVLYN010000009.1:550000-555000 GCA_963675135.1 Galeopsis tetrahit
ACCCTCGGGAACTTTGAAGGACCCCCCCCTAAAATCAGCCCAGGAATTCATTTCCAGCCTTGGATTTTCGATTCGGGGTCCCGGGACGTGAGTTTTGACGGGGGCAGCGTTCGTGGGGCCCATTTTTCAAAGTTGGCGAAATGCTTTACCGGCTTGCATACCCCCCTAAATCGACAAAAAAATCACTTTTGTCGAGGCGGAATTTTGATTTGAGGCCTCGGGTGCGGAGTTTTTGACGTCGTCCCCCATACGTGGGCACCGTCCAAGCCCATGCTTGGGCACCGTTTTTTCAAAGTTGTCGGAATTCATGGCCGCCTTGCATACCCCCATAAATCGACAAAAAAATCACTTGTGTCGAGGCGGAATTTCGATTTGAGGCCTCGGGTGCGGAGTTGTTGCAGCGGTGCACCATACGTGTGCCACCGTCCTAGGCTGTCTTGGGCATGCTTGGGCACCATTTTTTCAAAGTTGTCGAAATTCATGGCCGCCTTGCATACCCCCATAAATTGACAAAAAAATCACTTGTGTCGAGGCGGAATTTCGATTTGAGGCCTCGGGTGCGGAGTTGTTGCAGCGGTGCACCCTACGTGTGCCACCGTCCTAGGCTGTCTTGGGCATGCTTGGGCACCATATTTTCAAAGTTGTCGGAATTCATGGCCGCCTTGCATACCCCCATAAATCGACAAATAAATCACTTGTGTCGAGGCGGAATTTCGATTTGAGGCCTCGGGTGCGGTGTTTTTGAAGTCGTTCCCCATACGTGGGCACCGTCCAAGCCCACGCTTGGGCATGCTTTTTTCAAAGTTGTCGAAATGCTTAACCGGCTTGCATACCCCCCTAAATCGACGAAAAAATCACTTGTGTCGAGGCGGAATTTCGATTTGAGGCCTCGGGTGCGGAGTTTTTTTTTTTTGAGCAAGTCGTGCCCCATTTGTGGGCATTAGCACACGATTTTGGGCATGTTTTGCACCGTTTTTTCAAAGTTGTCGGAACTCATGGCCGGCTTGCATACCCCCATAAATCGACAAAAAAATCACTTGTGTCGAGGCGGAATTTCGATTTGAGGCCTCGGGTGCGGTGTTTTTGACGTCGTCCCCCATACGTGGGCACCGTCCAAGCCCACGCTTGGGCATGCTTTTTTCAAAGTTGTCGAAATGCTTAACCGGCTTGCATACCCCCCTAAATCGACGAAAAAATCACTTGTGTCGAGGCGGAATTTCGATTTGAGGCCTCGGGTGCGGAGTTTTTTTTTTTTTGAGCAAGTCGTGCCCCATTTGTGGGCATTAGCACACGATTTTGGGCATGTTTTGCACCGTTTTTTCAAAGTTGTCGGAACTCATGGCCGGCTTGCATACCCCCATAAATCGACAAAAAAATCACTTGTGTCGAGGCGGAATTTCGATTTGAGACCTCGGGTGCGGTGTTTTTGACGTCGTCCCCCATACGTGGGCACCGTCCAAGCCCACGCTTGGGCATGCTTTTTTCAAAGTTGTCGAAATGCTTAACCGGCTTGCATACCCCCCTAAATCGACGAAAAAATCACTTGTGTCGAGGCGGAATTTCGATTTGAGGCCTCGGGTGCGGAGTTTTTTTTTTTTGCGCAAGTCGTGCCCCATTTGTGGGCATTAGCACACGATTTTGGGCATGTTTTGCACCGTTTTTTCAAAGTTGTCGGAACTCATGGCCGGCTTGCATACCCCCATAAATCGACAAAAAAATCACTTGTGTCGAGGCGGAATTTCGATTTGAGGCCCCGGGTGCGGTGTTTTTGACGTCGTCCCCCATACGTGGGCACCGTCCAAGCCCACGCTTGGGCATGCTTTTTTCAAAGTTGTCGAAATGCTTAACCGGCTTGCATACCCCCCTAAATCGACGAAAAAATCACTTGTGTCGAGGCGGAATTTCGATTTGAGGCCTCGGGTGCGGAGTTTTTTTTTTTTTGAGCAAGTCGTGCCCCATTTGTGGGCATTAGCACACGATTTTGGGCATGTTTTGCACCGTTTTTTCAAAGTTGTCGGAACTCATGGCCGGCTTGCATACCCCCATAAATCGACAAAAAAATCACTTGTGTCGAGGCGGAATTTCGATTTGAGACCTCGGGTGCGGTGTTTTTGACGTCGTCCCCCATACGTGGGCACCGTCCAAGCCCACGCTTGGGCATGCTTTTTTCAAAGTTGTCGAAATGCTTAACCGGCTTGCATACCCCCCTAAATCGACGAAAAAATCACTTGTGTCGAGGCGGAATTTCGATTTGAGGCCTCGGGTGCGGAGTTTTTTTTTTTTTGAGCAAGTCGTGCCCCATTTGTGGGCATTAGCACACGATTTTGGGCATGTTTTGCACCGTTTTTTCAAAGTTGTCGGAACTCATGGCCGGCTTGCATACCCCCATAAATCGACAAAAAAATCACTTGTGTCGAGGCGGAATTTCGATTTGAGGCCCCGGGTGCGGTGTTTTTGACGTCGTCCCCCATACGTGGGCACCGTCCAAGCCCACGCTTGGGCATGCTTTTTTCAAAGTTGTCGAAATGCTTAACCGGCTTGCATACCCCCCTAAATCGATGAAAAAATCACTTGTGTCGAGGCGGAATTTCGATTTGAGGCCTCGGGTGCGGAGTTTTTTTTTTTTGCGCAAGTCGTGCCCCATTTGTGGGCATTAGCACACGATTTTGGGCATGTTTTGCACCGTTTTTTCAAAGTTGTCGGAACTCATGGCCGGCTTGCATACCCCCATAAATCGACAAAAAAATCACTTGTGTCGAGGCGGAATTTCGATTTGAGGCCCCGGGTGCGGTGTTTTTGACGTCGTCCCCCATACGTGGGCACCGTCCAAGCCCACGCTTGGGCATGCTTTTTTCAAAGTTGTCGAAATGCTTAACCGGCTTGCATACCCCCCTAAATCGACGAAAAAATCACTTGTGTCGAGGCGGAATTTCGATTTGAGGCCTCGGGTGCGGAGTTTTTTTTTTTTGAGCAAGTCGTGCCCCATTTGTGGGCATTAGCACACGATTTTGGGCATGTTTTGCACCGTTTTTTCAAAGTTGTCGGAACTCATGGCCGGCTTGCATACCCCCATAAATCGACAAAAAAATCACTTGTGTCGATGCGGAATTTCGATTTGAGACCTCGGGTGCGGTGTTTTTGACGTCGTCCCCCATACGTGGGCACCGTCCAAGCCCACGCTTGGGCATGCTTTTTTCAAAGTTGTCGAAATGCTTAACCGGCTTGCATACCCCCCTAAATCGACGAAAAAATCACTTGTGTCGAGGCGGAATTTCGATTTGAGGCCTCGGGTGCGGAGTTTTTTTTTTTTGAGCAAGTCGTGCCCCATTTGTGGGCATTAGCACACGATTTTGGGCATGTTTTGCACCGTTTTTTCAAAGTTGTCGGAACTCATGGCCGGCTTGCATACCCCCATAAATCGACAAAAAATCACTTGTGTTGAGGCGGAATTTCGATTTGAGGCCCCGGGTGCGGTGTTTTTGACGTCGTCCCCCATACGTGGGCACCGTCCAAGCCCACGCTTGGGCATGCTTTTTTCAAAGTTGTCGAAATGCTTAACCGGCTTGCATACCCCCCTAAATCGACGAAAAAATCACTTGTGTCGAGGCGGAATTTCGATTTGAGGCCTCGGGTGCGGAGTTTTTTTTTTTTTGAGCAAGTCGTGCCCCATTTGTGGGCATTAGCACACGATTTTGGGCATGTTTTGCACCGTTTTTTCAAAGTTGTCGGAACTCATGGCCGGCTTGCATACCCCCATAAATCGACAAAAAAATCACTTGTGTCGAGGCGGAATTTCGATTTGAGACCTCGGGTGCGGTGTTTTTGACGTCGTCCCCCATACGTGGGCACCGTCCAAGCCCACGCTTGGGCATGCTTTTTTCAAAGTTGTCGAAATGCTTAACTGGCTTGCATACCCCCCTAAATCGACGAAAAAATCACTTGTGTCGAGGCGGAATTTCGATTTGAGGCCTCGGGTGCGGAGTTTTTTTTTTTTGCGCAAGTCGTGCCCCATTTGTGGGCATTAGCACACGATTTTGGGCATGTTTTGCACCGTTTTTTCAAAGTTGTCGGAACTCATGGCCGGCTTGCATACCCCCATAAATCGACAAAAAAATCACTTGTGTCGAGGCGGAATTTCGATTTGAGGCCCCGGGTGCGGTGTTTTTGACGTCGTCCCCCATACGTGGGCACCGTCCAAGCCCACGCTTGGGCATGCTTTTTTCAAAGTTGTCGAAATGCTTAACCGGCTTGCATACCCCCCTAAATCGACGAAAAAATCACTTGTGTCGAGGCGGAATTTCGATTTGAGGCCTCGGGTGCGGAGTTTTTTTTTTTTTGAGCAAGTCGTGCCCCATTTGTGGGCATTAGCACACGATTTTGGGCATGTTTTGCACCGTTTTTTCAAAGTTGTCGGAACTCATGGCCGGCTTGCATACCCCCATAAATCGACAAAAAAATCACTTGTGTCGAGGTGGAATTTCGATTTGAGACCTCGGGTGCGGTGTTTTTGACGTCGTCCCCCATACGTGGGCACCGTCCAAGCCCACGCTTGGGCATGCTTTTTTCAAAGTTGTCGAAATGCTTAACCGGCTTGCATACCCCCCTAAATCGACGAAAAAATCACTTGTGTCGAGGCGGAATTTCGATTTGAGGCCTCGGGTGCGGAGTTTTTTTTTTTTTGAGCAAGTCGTGCCCCATTTGTGGGCATTAGCACACGATTTTGGGCATGTTTTGCACCGTTTTTTCAAAGTTGTCGGAACTCATGGCCGGCTTGCATACCCCCATAAATCGACAAAAAAATCACTTGTGTCGAGGCGGAATTTCGATTTGAGGCCCCGGGTGCGGTGTTTTTGACGTCGTCCCCCATACGTGGGCACCGTCCAAGCCCACGCTTGGGCATGCTTTTTTCAAAGTTGTCGAAATGCTTAACCGGCTTGCATACCCCCCTAAATCGATGAAAAAATCACTTGTGTCGAGGCGGAATTTCGATTTGAGGCCTC
>CAVLYN010000009.1:575000-577500 GCA_963675135.1 Galeopsis tetrahit
CTCCCGAGTTGCCCGACGCTGGGCGCCGAACCCAAATCCGACGAGGTGTTGCTACCGTCGCGCCCGTGCGTCGGGAAATTCGGGAGTAAATTGGGCTCGCTGTCCTTCCGCTTAGCACCGCAATCGACAGGAGGAGGCCGTATAAATTGGCGTCCATCCCCATCCAAGGCGTGAGCACCGCATCCGAACGAGTGCGTGTTCTCTCCCGAGTTGCCCGACGCGGGGCGCCGAATGGCCGAGGCCAAACCGATCGCGCCACGATGTGCCCCGCCACCCTCGGCCGCGCATCGGCCCTATTCAGGAGATAAGGTAAAGGCACGTTGCTCTTCCTGCTTGTGCACCGCAATCGACAAGCGGAGGCCGTATATATTGGCGTCCATCCCCATCGAATGCGTGAGCTCAACGTCCGAACGTGTGCCTATTTTCTCGAGAACGGGGCCTTTGCACGGCCATCGAGTGGCCAAGCATCGAATTTTTTTTTAAAAAAAACACGATGTGCCCCGCCACCCTCGGCCGCGCATCGGCCCTATTCAGGAGATAAGGTAAGGGCACGTTGCTCTTCCTGCTTGTGCACCGCAATCGACAAGCGGAGGCCATATATATTGGCGTCCATCCCCATCGAATGCGTGAGCTCAACGTCCGAACGTGTGCCTATTTTCTCGAGAACGGGCCTTTGCACGGCCATCGAGTGGCCAAGCATCGAAATTTAAAAAAAAAAAAAATTTCGCCGGAGTGGGACCGCCCCCGCCGCGCCGGAGCGGGGGGTGGCCGACGGGTGGCCGACTACGACCGCACGGCCCCGTGGCCTACCGTGCAGAAGAGGGCAAGGAGTGCGTGGGCACTGTGCGCGCATGTGCGCGCGCTGGGGGGGCCGGTGGCCCCTCGCGCGCGCACCCCCGCCCAGCCTGCCTAGTGAACACCCCCTCCCCTATATATGTTTAAAAAAAAAAAATCCCAGGTGACAGCAGTAGACATTGAAATGCCGAGGAGGTAATCCTTCAAAATTCCCACAAAAACACCTCCAACCCTCGGGAACTTTGAAGGACCCCCCCCTAAAATCAGCCCAGGAATTCATTTCCAGCCTTGGATTTTCGATTCGGGGTCCCGGGACGTGAGTTTTGACGGGGGCAGCGTTCGTGGGGCCCATTTTTCAAAGTTGGCGAAATGCTTTACCGGCTTGCATACCCCCCTAAATCGACAAAAAAATCACTTTTGTCGAGGCGGAATTTTGATTTGAGGCCTCGGGTGCGGAGTTTTTGACGTCGTCCCCCATACGTGGGCACCGTCCAAGCCCATGCTTGGGCACCGTTTTTTCAAAGTTGTCGGAATTCATGGCCGCCTTGCATACCCCCATAAATCGACAAAAAAATCACTTGTGTCGAGGCGGAATTTCGATTTGAGGCCTCGGGTGCGGAGTTGTTGCAGCGGTGCACCATACGTGTGCCACCGTCCTAGGCTGTCTTGGGCATGCTTGGGCACCATTTTTTCAAAGTTGTCGGAATTCATGGCCGCCTTGCATACCCCCATAAATCGACAAAAAAATCACTTGTGTCGAGGCGGAATTTCGATTTGAGGCCTCGGGTGCGGAGTTGTTGCAGCGGTGCACCCTACGTGTGCCACCGTCCTAGGCTGTCTTGGGCATGCTTGGGCACCATATTTTCAAAGTTGTCGGAATTCATGGCCGCCTTGCATACCCCCATAAATCGACAAATAAATCACTTGTGTCGAGGCGGAATTTCGATTTGAGGCCTCGGGTGCGGTGTTTTTGAAGTCGTCCCCCATACGTGGGCACCGTCCAAGCCCACGCTTGGGCATGCTTTTTTCAAAGTTGTCGAAATGCTTAACCGGCTTGCATACCCCCCTAAATCGACGAAAAAATCACTTGTGTCGAGGCGGAATTTCGATTTGAGGCCTCGGGTGCGGAGTTTTTTTTTTTTGCGCAAGTCGTGCCCCATTTGTGGGCATTAGCACACGATTTTGGGCATGTTTTGCACCGTTTTTTCAAAGTTGTCGGAACTCATGGCCGGCTTGCATACCCCCATAAATCGACAAAAAAATCACTTGTGTCGAGGCGGAATTTCGATTTGAGGCCTCGGGTGCGGTGTTTTTGACGTCGTCCCCCATACGTGGGCACCGTCCAAGCCCACGCTTGGGCATGCTTTTTTCAAAGTTGTCGAAATGCTTAACCGGCTTGCATACCCCATAAATCGACGAAAAAATCACTTGTGTCGAGGCGGAATTTCGATTTGAGGCCTCGGGTGCGGAGTTTTTTTTTTTGAGCAAGTCGTGCCCCATTTGTGGGCATTAGCACACGATTTTGGGCATGTTTTGCACCGTTTTTTCAAAGTTGTCGGAACTCATGGCCGGCTTGCATACCCCCATAAATCGACAAAAAATCACTTGTGTCGAGGCGGAATTTCGATTTGAGGCCCCGGGTGCGGTGTTTTTGACGTCGTCCCCCATACGTGGGCACCGTCCAAGCCCACGCTTGGGCATGCTT
>CAVLYN010000009.1:587500-590000 GCA_963675135.1 Galeopsis tetrahit
GATGTGCCCCGCCACCCTCGGCCGCGCATCGGCCCTATTCAGGAGATAAGGTAAAGGCACGTTGCTCTTCCTGCTTGTGCACCGCAATCGAATGCCGTATATATTGGCGTCCATCCCCATCGAATGCGTGAGCTCAACGTCCGAACGTGTGCCTATTTTCTCGAGAACGGGGCCTTTGCACGGCCATCGAGTGGCCAAGCATCGAATTTTTTTTTAAAAAAAACACGATGTGCCCCGCCACCCTCGGCCGCGCATCGGCCCTATTCAGGAGATAAGGTAAGGGCACGTTGCTCTTCCTGCTTGTGCACCGCAATCGACAAGCGGAGGCCATATATATTGGCGTCCATCCCCATCGAATGCGTGAGCTCAACGTCCGAACGTGTGCCTATTTTCTCGAGAACGGGCCTTTGCACGGCCATCGAGTGGCCAAGCATCGAAATTTAAAAAAAAAAAAAAATTCGCCGGAGTGGGACCGCCCCCGCCGCGCCGGAGCGGGGGGTGGCCGACGGGTGGCCGACTACGACCGCACGGCCCCGTGGCCTACCGTGCGGAAGAGGGCAAGGAGTGCGTGGGCACTGTGCGCGCATGTGCGCGCGCTGGGGGGGCCGGTGGCCCCTCGCGCGCGCACCCCCGCCCAGCCTGCCTAGTGAACACCCCCTCCCCTATATATGTTTAAAAAAAAAAATCCCAGGTGACAGCAGTAGACATTGATATGCCGAGGAGGTAATCCTTCAAAATTCCCACAAAAACACCTCCAACCCTCGGGAACTTTGAAGGCCCCCCCCTAAAATCAGCCCAGGAATTCATTTCCAGCCTTGGATTTTCGATTCGGGGTCCCGGGACGTGAGTTTTGACGGGGGCAGCGTTCGTGGGGCCCATTTTTCAAAGTTGGCGAAATGCTTTACCGGCTTGCATACCCCCCTAAATCGACAAAAAAATCACTTTTGTCGAGGCGGAATTTTGATTTGAGGCCTCGGGTGCGGAGTTTTTGACGTCGTCCCCCATACGTGGGCACCGTCCAAGCCCATGCTTGGGCACCGTTTTTTCAAAGTTGTCGGAATTCATGGCCGCCTTGCATACCCCCATAAATCGACAAAAAAATCACTTGTGTCGAGGCGGAATTTCGATTTGAGGCCTCGGGTGCGGAGTTGTTGCAGCGGTGCACCATACGTGTGCCACCGTCCTAGGCTGTCTTGGGCATGCTTGGGCACCATTTTTTCAAAGTTGTCGGAATTCATGGCCGCCTTGCATACCCCCATAAATCGACAAAAAAATCACTTGTGTCGAGGCGGAATTTCGATTTGAGGCCTCGGGTGCGGAGTTGTTGCAGCGGTGCACCCTACGTGTGCCACCGTCCTAGGCTGTCTTGGGCATGCTTGGGCACCATATTTTCAAAGTTGTCGGAATTCATGGCCGCCTTGCATACCCCCATAAATCGACAAATAAATCACTTGTGTCGAGGCGGAATTTCGATTTGAGGCCTCGGGTGCGGTGTTTTTGACGTCGTCCCCCATACGTGGGCACCGTCCAAGCCCACGCTTGGGCATGCTTTTTTCAAAGTTGTCGAAATGCTTAACCGGCTTGCATACCCCCCTAAATCGACGAAAAAATCACTTGTGTCGAGGCGGAATTTCGATTTGAGGCCTCGGGTGCGGAGTTTTTTTTTTTTTGAGCAAGTCGTGCCCCATTTGTGGGCATTAGCACACGATTTTGGGCATGTTTTGCACCGTTTTTTCAAAGTTGTCGGAACTCATGGCCGGCTTGCATACCCCCATAAATCGACAAAAAAATCACTTGTGTCGAGGCGGAATTTCGATTTGAGGCCTCGGGTGCGGTGTTTTTGACGTCGTCCCCCATACGTGGGCACCGTCCAAGCCCACGCTTGGGCATGCTTTTTTCAAAGTTGTCGAAATGCTTAACCGGCTTGCATACCCCCCTAAATCGACGAAAAAATCACTTGTGTCGAGGCGGAATTTCGATTTGAGGCCTCGGGTGCGGAGTTTTTTTTTTTTGAGCAAGTCGTGCCCCATTTGTGGGCATTAGCACACGATTTTGGGCATGTTTTGCACCGTTTTTTCAAAGTTGTCGGAACTCATGGCCGGCTTGCATACCCCCATAAATCGACAAAAAAATCACTTGTGTCGAGGCGGAATTTCGATTTGAGGCCCCGGGTGCGGTGTTTTTGACGTCGTCCCCCATACGTGGGCACCGTCCAAGCCCACGCTTGGGCATGCTTTTTTCAAAGTTGTCGAAATGCTTAACCGGCTTGCATACCCCCCTAAATCGACGAAAAAATCACTTGTGTCGAGGCGGAATTTCGATTTGAGGCCTCGGGTGCGGAGTTTTTTTTTTTTTGAGCAAGTCGTGCCCCATTTGTGGGCATTAGCACACGATTTTGGGCATGTTTTGCACCGTTTTTTCAAAGTTGTCGGAACTCATGGCCGGCTTGCATACCCCCATAAATCGACAAAAAAATCACTTGTGTCGAGGCGGAATTTCG
>CAVLYN010000010.1:10000-12500 GCA_963675135.1 Galeopsis tetrahit
AACCGGATCCCACGGGGTGTTGCAACCGTCGCGCCCGTGCGTCGGGAAATTCGGGAGTGAATTGGGCTCGCTGTCCTTCCGCTTAGCACCGCGATCGACAAGAGGGAGGCCGTTTAAATTGGCCCCCCGTACCCATCGAAGGCTTAGCTACCGCATCCGAACGCTGGCTTGTTCTCTCCCGAGTTGCCCGACGCGGGGCGCCGAATGGCCGAGGCCAGACCGATTGCGCCACGATATGCCCCGCCACCCTCGGCCGCGCATCGGCCCTATTCGGGAGATAAGGTAAGGGCACGTTGCTCTTCCTGCTTGAGCACCGCAATCGACAAGCGGAGGCCGTATATATTGGCGTCCATCCCCATCGAATGCGTGAGCTCAACGTCCGAACGTGTGCCTATTTTCTCGAGAAGGGGCCTTTGCACGGCCTTCGCGTGGCCAAGCATCGAAATTTTTTAAAAAAAAAAATTTCGCCGGAGTGGGACGCCCCCCGCCGCGCCGGAGCGCGGTGCCGCCGGTGGGTGGCCGGCCGCCTACGACCGCACGGCGGGGGCCCGTGCGGAAGAGGTTCGGGGGCGAGCTCACTTGTGCGCGCATGTGCGGGCGCTTGGGGGGCCGCAGGCCCCTTGCGCGCGCATCCTCCGCCCATGCTGCCTAGTGAGCACCCCCTCCCCTATATATGCTTAAAAAAAAAAATCCCAGGTGACAGCACTAGATATTAAAATGGCCGAGGAGGTAGTACTATTAGATTACCTATTTAGACACCCCAAATTTCAGTGAGCCTATGCACCCCCCCCTAAAATCAGCCCAGGAATCCATTTCCAGCGTTAAATTTAGCATCCGAGGTCCCGGGACGGGAGTTTTGACGGGGGCAGCGTTCGTGGGGCCCGTTTTTCGAAGTTGTCGGAATTCTTCGAAAGCTTGCATACCCCCCTAAATCGACAAAATAATCACTTGTGTCGAGGCGGAATTTCGATTTGAGGCCTCGGGTGCGGAGTTTTCGACGTCGTGCACCACACGGGGGGCCGCCGGCCCCCCCTAGGCTGCTGTCTTGGGCAGCCTCGTGCACCATTTTTTCAAAGTTGTCGGAATTCTCTCAATTCTTGCATACCCCCCTAAATCGACAAAAAAATCACTTGTGTCGAGGCGGAATTTCGATTTGAGGCCTCGGGTGCGGCGTTGTTGCAGCGGTGCACCACAATTGTGCCATCGGCCTAGGCTGTCTTGGGCAGCCTTGGGCACCGTTTTTTCAAAGTTGTCGGAATTCCCTCAATTCTTGCATACCCCCCTGAATCGACAAAAAAATCACTTGTGTCGAGGCGGAATTTCGATTTGAGGCCTCGGGTGCGGAGTTGTTGCAGCGGTGCACCACAATTGTGCCATCGACCTAGGCTGTCTTGGGCAGCCTCGTGCACCATTTTTTCAAAGTTGTCGGAATTCTCTCAATTCTTGCATACCCCCCTAAATCGACAAAAAAATCACTTGTGTCGAGGCGGAATTTCGATTTGAGGCCTCGGGGGCGGAGTTGTTGCAGCGGTGCACCACAATTGTGCCTTCGGCCTAGGCTGTCTTGGGCAGCCTTGGGCACCATTTTTTCAAAGTTGTCGGAATTCCCTCAATTCTTGCATACCCCCCTGAATCGACAAAAAAATCACTTGTGTCGAGGCGGAATTTCGATTTGAGGCCTCGGGTGCGGAGTTGTTGCAGCGGTGCACCACAATTGTGCCATCGGCCTAGGCTGTCTTGGGCAGCCTTGTGCACCATTTTTTCAAAGTTGTCGGAATTCTCTCAATTCTTGCATACCCCCCTAAATCGACAAAAAAATCACTTGTGTCGAGGCGGAATTTCGATTTGAGGCCTCGGGTGCGGAGTTGTTGCAGCGGTGCACCACAATTGTGCCTTCGGCCTAGGCTGTCTTGGGCAGCCTTGGGCACCATTTTTTCAAAGTTGTCGGAATTCCCTCAATTCTTGCATACCCCCCTGAATCGACAAAAAAATCACTTGTGTCGAGGCGGAATTTCGATTTGAGGCCTCGGGTGCGGAGTTGTTGCAGCGGTGCACCACAATTGTGCCATCGGCCTAGGCTGTCTTGGGCAGCCTTGGGCACCATTTTTTCAAAGTTGTCGGAATTCTCTCAATTCTTGAATACCCCCCTGAATCGACAAAACAATCACTTGTGTCGAGGCGGAATTTCGATTTGAGGCCTCGGGTGCGGTTGTTGCAGCGGTGCACCACAATTGTGCCTTCGGCCTAGGCTGTCTTGGGCAGCCTTGGGCACCATTTTTTCAAAGTTGTCGGAATTCCCTCAATTCTTGCATACCCCCCTGAATCGACAAAAAAATCACTTGTGTCGAGGCGGAATTTCGATTTGAGGCCTCGGGTGCGGAGTTGTTGCAGCGGTGCACCACAATTGTGCCTTCGGCCTAGGCTGTCTTGGGCAGCCTTGGGCACCGTTTTTTCAAAGTTGTCGGAATTCCCTCAATTCTTGCATACCCCCCTGAATCGA
>CAVLYN010000010.1:32500-35000 GCA_963675135.1 Galeopsis tetrahit
TTCCATCGTTAAATTTAGCATCCGAGGTCCCGGGACGGGAGTTTTGACGGGGGCAGCGTTCGTGGGGCCCGTTTTTCGAAGTTGTCGGAATTCATCGAAAGCTTGCATACCCCCCTAAATCGACAAAATAATCACTTGTGTCGAGGCGGAATTTCGATTTGAGGCCACGGGTGCGGAGTTTTCGACGTCGTGCACCACACGGGGGGCCGCCGGCCCCCCCTAGGCTGCTGTCTTGGGCAGCCTCGTGCACCATTTTTTCAAAGTTGTCGGAATTCTCTCAATTCTTGCATACCCCCCTAAATCGACAAAAAAATCACTTGTGTCGAGGCGGAATTTCGATTTGAGGCCTCGGGTGCGGAGTTGTTGCAGCGGTGCACCACAATTGTGCCATCGGCCTAGGCTGTCTTGGGCAGCCTTGGGCACCGTTTTTTCAAAGTTGTCGGAATTCCCTCAATTCTCGCATACCCCCCTAAATCGACAAAAAAATCACTTGTGTCGAGGCGGAATTTCGATTTGAGGCCTCGGGTGCGGAGTTGTTGCAGCGGTGCACCACAATTGTGCCTTCGGCCTAGGCTGTCTTGGGCAGCCTTGGGCACCATTTTTTCAAAGTTGTCGGAATTCTCTCAATTCTCGCATACCCCCCTAAATCGACAAAAAAATCACTTGTGTCGAGGCGGAATTTCGATTTGAGGCCTCGGGTGCGGAGTTGTTGCAGCGGTGCACCACAATTGTGCCATCGGCCTAGGCTGTCTTGGGCAGCCTTGGGCACCGTTTTTTCAAAGTTGTCGGAATTCCCTCAATTCTTGCATACCCCCCTAAATCGACAAAAAAATCACTTGTGTCGAGGCGGAATTTCGATTTGAGGCCTCGGGTGCGGAGTTGTTGCAGCGGTGCACCACAATTGTGCCTTCGGCCTAGGCTGTCTTGGGCAGCCTTGGGCACCGTTTTTTCAAAGTTGTCGGAATTCCCTCAATTCTCGCATACCCCCCTAAATCGACAAAAAAATCACTTGTGTCGAGGCGGAATTTCGATTTGAGGCCTCGGGTGCGGAGTTGTTGCAGCGGTGCACCACAATTGTGCCTTCGGCCTAGGCTGTCTTGGGCAGCCTTGGGCACCGTTTTTTCAAAGTTGTCGGAATTCCCTCAATTCTCGCATACCCCCCTAAATCGACAAAAAAATCACTTGTGTCGAGGCGGAATTTCGATTTGAGGCCTCGGGTGCGGAGTTGTTGCAGCGGTGCACCACAATTGTGCCTTCGGCCTAGGCTGTCTTGGGCAGCCTTGGGCACCGTTTTTTCAAAGTTGTCGGAATTCCCTCAATTCTCGCATACCCCCCTAAATCGACAAAAAAATCACTTGTGTCGAGGCGGAATTTCGATTTGAGGCCTCGGGTGCGGAGTTGTTGCAGCGGTGCACCACAATTGTGCCTTCGGCCTAGGCTGTCTTGGGCAGCCTTGGGCACCGTTTTTTCAAAGTTGTCGGAATTCCCTCAATTCTCGCATACCCCCCTAAATCGACAAAAAAATCACTTGTGTCGAGGCGGAATTTCGATTTGAGGCCTCGGGTGCGGAGTTGTTGCAGCGGTGCACCACAATTGTGCCTTCGGCCTAGGCTGTCTTGGGCAGCCTTGGGCACCGTTTTTTCAAAGTTGTCGGAATTCCCTCAATTCTCGCATACCCCCCTAAATCGACAAAAAAATCACTTGTGTCGAGGCGGAATTTCGATTTGAGGCCTCGGGTGCGGAGTTGTTGCAGCGGTGCACCACAATTGTGCCTTCGGCCTAGGCTGTCTTGGGCAGCCTTGGGCACCATTTTTTCAAAGTTGTCGGAATTCTCTCAATTCTCGCATACCCCCCTAAATCGACAAAAAAATCACTTGTGTCGAGGCGGAATTTCGATTTGAGGCCTCGGGTGCGGAGTTGTTGCAGCGGTGCACCACAATTGTGCCATCGGCCTAGGCTGTCTTGGGCAGCCTTGGGCACCGTTTTTTCAAAGTTGTCGGAATTCCCTCAATTCTCGCATACCCCCCTAAATCGACAAAAAAATCACTTGTGTCGAGGCGGAATTTCGATTTGAGGCCTCGGGTGCGGAGTTGTTGCAGCGGTGCACCACAATTGTGCCTTCGGCCTAGGCTGTCTTGGGCAGCCTTGGGCACCGTTTTTTCAAAGTTGTCGGAATTCCCTCAATTCTCGCATACCCCCCTAAATCGACAAAAAAATCACTTGTGTCGAGGCGGAATTTCGATTTGAGGCCTCGGGTGCGGAGTTGTTGCAGCGGTGCACCACAATTGTGCCTTCGGCCTAGGCTGTCTTGGGCAGCCTTGGGCACCGTTTTTTCAAAGTTGTCGGAATTCCCTCAATTCTCGCATACCCCCCTAAATCGACAAAAAAATCACTTGTGTCGAGGCGGAATTTCGATTTGAGGCCTCGGGTGCGGAGTTGTTGCAGCGGTGCACCACAATTGTGCCTTCGGCCTAGGCTGTCTTGGGCAGCCTTGGGCACC
>CAVLYN010000010.1:55000-57500 GCA_963675135.1 Galeopsis tetrahit
GCCTATGCACCCCCCCCTAAAATCAGCCCAGGAATCCATTTCCATCGTTAAATTTAGCATCCGAGGTCCCGGGACGGGAGTTTGACGGGGGCAGCGTTCGTGGGCCCGTTTTTCGAAGTTGTCGGAATTCATCGAAAGCTTGCATACCCCCCTAAATCGACAAAATAATCACTTGTGTCGAGGCGGAATTTCGATTTGAGGCCTCGGGTGCGGAGTTTTCGACGTCGTGCACCACACGGGGGCCGCCGGCCCCCCCTAGGCTGCTGTCTTGGGCAGCCTCGTGCACCATTTTTCAAAGTTGTCGGAATTCTCTCAAATTCTTGCATTTACCCCCCTAAATCGACAAAAAAATCACTTGTGTCGAGGCGGAATTTCGATTTGAGGCCTCGGGTGCGGAGTTGTTGCAGCGGTGCACCACAATTGTGCCATCGGCCTAGCTGTCTTGGGCAGCCTGGGCACCATTTTTTCAAAGTTGTCGGAATGCTCTCAATTCTTGCATACCCCCCTAAATCGACAAAAAAATCACTTGTGTCGAGGCGGAATTTCGATTTGAGGCCTCGGGTGCGGGGTTGTTGCAGCGGTGCACCACAATTGTGCCATCGGCCTAGGCTGTCTTGGGCAGCCTTGGGCACCATTTTTTCAAAGTTGTCGGAATTCTCTCAATTCTTGCATACCCCCCTAAATCGACAAAAAAATCACTTGTGCGAGGCGGAATTTCGATTTGTGGCCTCGGGTGCGGAGTTGTTGCAGCGGTGCACCACAATTGTGCCATCGGCCTAGGCTGTCTTGGGCAGCCTCGTGCACCATTTTTTCAAAGTTGTCGGAATTCTCACAATTCTTGCATACCCCCTAAATCGACAAAAAAATCACTTGTGTCGAGGCGGAATTTCGATTTGAGGCCTCGGGTGCGGAGTTGTTGCAGCGGTGCACCACAATTGTGCCATCGGCCTAGGCTGTCTTGGGCAGCCTCGTGCACCATTTTTTCAAAAGTTGTCGGAATTCTCTCAATTCTTGCCATACCCCCCTAAATCGACAAATAAATCACTTGTGTCGAGGCGGAATTTCGATTTGAGGCCTCGGGTGCGGGGTTGTTGCAGCGGTGCACCACAATTGTGCCATCGGCCTAGGCTGTCTTGGGCAGCCTTGGGCACCATTTTTCAAAGTTGTCGGAATTCCCTCAATTCTTGCATTACCCCCTAAATCGACAAAAAAATCGCTTGTGTCGAGGCGGAATTTCGAATTGAGGCCTCGGGTGCGGGGTTGTTGCAGCGGTGCACACAATTGTGCCATCGGCCTAGGCTGTCTTGGGCAGCCTCGTGCACCATTTTTTTCAAAGTTGTCGGAATTCTCTCAATTCTTGCATACCCCCCTAAATCGACAAAAAAATCACTTGTGTCGAGGCGGAATTTCGATTTGAGGCCTCGGGTGCGGAGTTGTTGCAGCGGTGCACCACAATTGTGCCATCGGCCTAGGCTGTCTTGGCAGCCTTGTGCACCATTTTTTCAAGGGTTGTCGGAATTCTCTCAATTCTTGCATACCCCCTAAATCGACAAAAAATCACTTGTGTCGAGGCGGAATTTCGATTTGAGGCCTCGGGTGCGGAGTTTGTTGCAGCGGTGCACCACAATTGTGCCATCGGCCTAGGCTGTCTTGGGCAGCCTCGTGCACCATTTTTTCAAAGTTGTCGGAATCTCCAATTCTTTGCATACCCCCTAAATCGACAAATAAATCACTTGTGTCGAGGCGGAATTTCGATTTGAGGCCTCGGGTGCGGGGTTGTTGCAGCGGTGCACCACAATTGTGCCTTCGGCCTAGGCTGTCTTGGGCAGCCTTGGGCACCATTTTTTCAAAGTTGTCGGAATTCCCTCAATTCTTGCATACCCCCTGAATCGACAAAAAAATCACTTGTGTCGAGCGGGAATTTCGATTTGAGGCCTCGGGTGCGGAGTTGTTGCAGCGGTGCACCACAATTGTGCCATCGCCTAGGCTGTCTTGGGCAGCCTTGGCACCATTTTTTCAAAGTTGTCGGAATGCTCTCAATTCTTGCATACCCCCCTAAATCGACAAAAAAATCACTTGTGTCGAGGCGGAATTTCGATTTGAGGCCTCGGGTGGGGGTTGTTGCAGCGGTGCACCCACAATTGTGCCATCGGCCTAGGCTGTCTTGGGCAGCCCTTGGGCACCATTTTTTCAAAGTTGTCGGAATTCTCTCAATTCTTGCATACCCCCTAATCGACAAAAAAATCACTTGTGTCGAGGCGGAATTTCGATTTGAGGCCTCGGGTGCGGAGTTGTTGCAGCGGTGCACCACAATTGTGCCATCGGCCTAGGCTGTCTTGGGCAGCCTCGTGCACCATTTTTTCAAAGTTGTCGGAATTCTCACAATTCTTGCATACCCCCCTAAATCGACAAAAAAATCACTTGTGTCGAGGCGGAATTTCGATTTGAGGCCTCGGGTGCGGAGTTGTTGCAGCGGTGCACCACAATTGTGCCATCGGCC
>CAVLYN010000011.1:45000-47500 GCA_963675135.1 Galeopsis tetrahit
GTCCTAGGCTGTCTTGGGCACCGTCCAAGCACCATTTTTTCAAAGTTGTCGGAACTCATGGCCGCCTTGCATACCCCCATAAATCGACGAAAAAATCACTTGTGTCGAGGCGGAATTTCGATTTGAGGCCTCGGGTGCGGAGTTGTTGCAGCGGTGCACCCTACGTGTGCCACCGTCCTAGGCTGTCTTGGGCACCGTCCAAGCACCATTTTTTCAAAGTTGTCGGAACTCATGGCCGCCTTGCATACCCCCATAAATCGACGAAAAAATCACTTGTGTCGAGGCGGAATTTCGATTTGAGGCCTCGGGTGCAGAGTTTTTGACGTCGTCCCCCATACGTGGGCACCGTCCAAGCCCACGCTTGGGCATGCTTGGGCACCGTTTTTTCAAAGTTGTCGAAATGCTTAACCGCCTTGCATACCCCCCTAAATCGATGAAAAAATCACTTTTGTCGAGGCGGAATTTCGTTTTGAGGCCTCGGGTGCGGAGTTGTTGCAGCGGTGCACCACACGTGTGCCACCGTCCTAGGCTGTCTTGGGCACCGTCCAAGCACCATTTTTTCAAAGTTGTCGGAACTCATGGCCGCCTTGCATACCCCCATAAATCGACGAAAAAATCACTTGTGTCGAGGCGGAATTTCGATTTGAGGCCTCGGGTGCGGAGTTGTTGCAGCGGTGCACCACACGTGTGCCACCGTCCTAGGCTGTCTTGGGCACCGTCCAAGCACCATTTTTTCAAAGTTGTCGGAACTCATGGCCGCCTTGCATACCCCCATAAATCGACGAAAAAATCACTTGTGTCGAGGCGGAATTTCGATTTGAGGCCTCGGGTGCGAAGTTTTTGCAGCGGTGCACCACACGTGTGCCACCGTCCTAGGCTGTCTTGGGCACCGTCCAAGCACCATTTTTTCAAAGTTGTCGGAACTCATGGCCGCCTTGCATACCCCCATAAATCGACGAAAAAATCACTTGTGTCGAGGCGAAATTTCGATTTGAGGCCTCGGGTGCGGAGTTGTTGCAGCGGTGCACCACACGTGTGCCACCGTCCTAGGCTGTCTTGGGCACCGTCCAAGCACCATTTTTTCAAAGTTGTCGGAACTCATGGCCGCCTTGCATACCCCCATAAATCGACGAAAAAATCACTTGTGTCGAGGCGGAATTTCGATTTGAGGCCTCGGGTGCGGAGTTGTTGCAGCGGTGCACCACACGTGTGCCACCGTCCTAGGCTGTCTTGGGCACCGTCCAAGCACCATTTTTTCAAAGTTGTCGGAACTCATGGCCGCCTTGCATACCCCCATAAATCGACGAAAAAATCACTTGTGTCGAGGCGGAATTTCGATTTGAGGCCTCGGGTGCGGAGTTGTTGCAGCGGTGCACCACACGTGTGCCACCGTCCTAGGCTGTCTTGGGCACCGTCCAAGCACCATTTTTTCAAAGTTGTCGGAACTGATGGCCGCCTTGCATACCCCCATAAATCGACGAAAAAATCACTTGTGTCGAGGCGGAATTTCGATTTGAGGCCTCGGGTGCGGAGTTGTTGCAGCGGTGCACCACACGTGTGCCACCGTCCTAGGCTGTCTTGGGCACCGTCCAAGCACCATTTTTTCAAAGTTGTCGGAACTCATGGCCGCCTTGCATACCCCCATAAATCGACGAAAAAATCACTTGTGTCGAGGCGGAATTTCGATTTGAGGCCTCGGGTGCGGAGTTGTTGCAGCGGTGCACCCTACGTGTGCCACCGTCCTAGGCTGTCTTGGGCACCGTCCAAGCACCATTTTTTCAAAGTTGTCGGAACTCATGGCCGCCTTGCATACCCCCATAAATCGACGAAAAAATCACTTGTGTCGAGGCGGAATTTCGATTTGAGGCCTCGGGTGCGGAGTTTTTGACGTCGTCCCCCATACGTGGGCACCGTCCAAGCCCACGCTTGGGCATGCTTGGGCACCGTTTTTTCAAAGTTGTCGAAATGCTTAACCGCCTTGCATACCCCCCTAAATCGATGAAAAAATCACTTGTGTCGAGGCGGAATTTCGTTTTGAGGCCTCGGGTGCGGAGTTGTTGCAGCGGTGCACCACACGTGTGCCACCGTCCTAGGCTGTCTTGGGCACCGTCCAAGCACCATTTTTTCAAAGTTGTCGGAACTCATGGCCGCCTTGCATACCCCCATAAATCGACGAAAAAATCACTTGTGTCGAGGCGGAATTTCGATTTGAGGCCTCGGGTGCGGAGTTGTTGCAGCGGTGCACCACACGTGTGCCACCGTCCTAGGCTGTCTTGGGCACCGTCCAAGCACCATTTTTTCAAAGTTGTCGGAACTCATGGCCGCCTTGCATACCCCCATAAATCGACGAAAAAATCACTTGTGTCGAGGCGGAATTTCGATTTGAGGCCTCGGGTGCGAAGTTTTTGCAGCGGTGCACCACACGTGTGCCACCGTCCTAGGCTGTCTTGGGCACCGTCCAAGCACCATTTTTTCAAAGTTGTCGGAACTCATGGCCGCC
>CAVLYN010000011.1:77500-80000 GCA_963675135.1 Galeopsis tetrahit
CCGTATAAATTGGCGTCCATCCCCATCGAAGGCGTGAGCACCGCATCCGAACGCGTGCGTGTTCTCTCCCGAGTTGCCCGACGCGGGGCACCGAATGGCCGAGGCCAAACCGATCGCGCCACGATGTGCCCCGCCACCCTCGGCCGCGCATCGGCCCTATTCAGGAGATAAGGTAAGGGCACGTTGCTCTTCCTGCTTGTGCACCGCAATCGACAAGCGGAGGCCGTATATATTGGCGTCCATCCCCATCGAATGCGTGAGCTCAACGTCCGAACGTGTGCCTATTTTCTCGAGAACGGGCCTTTGCACGGCCATCGAGTGGCCAAGCATCGAAATTTAAATTTTTTTTTTTTTTAAAACACGATGTGCCACCCTCGGCCGCGCATCGGCCCTATTCAGGAGATAAGGTAAGGGCACGTTGCTCTTCCTGCTTGTGCACCGCAATCGACAAGCGGAGGCCGTATATATTGGCGTCCATCCCCATCGAATGCGTGAGCTCAACGTCCGAACGTGTGCCTATTTTCTCGAGAACGGGCCTTTGCACGGCCATGGAGTGGCCAAGCATCGAAATTTAAAAAAAAAAAAAAAAAAAAAAATTTCGCCGGAGTGGGACCGCCCCCGCCGCGCCGGAGCGGGGGGTGGCCGACGGGTGGCCGACTACGACCGCACGGCCCCGTGGCCTACCGTGCGGAAGAGGGGAAGGAGTGCATAGGCAGTGTGCGCGCATGTGCGCGCGTTGGGGGGGCCGGTGGCCCCTCGCGCGCGCACCCCCGCCCAGCCTGCCTAGTGAACACACCCTCCCCTATATATGTTAAAAAAAAAAATCCCAAGTGACAGCACTAGACATTAAAAAGCCGAGGAGGTAATCCTTCAAAATTCCCACAAAAACATCTCCAACCCTCTCGAGCATAACAGTACCCCCCCCTAAAATCAGCCCAGGAATTCATTTCCAGCCTTGGATTTTCGATTCGGGGTCCCGGGACGTGAGTTTTGACGAGGGCAGCGTTCGTGGGGCCCATTTTTCAAAGTTGTCGAAATGCTTAACCGGCTTGCATACCCCCCTAAATCGACAAAAAAATAACTTTTGTCGAGGCGGAATTTTGATTTGAGGCCTCGGGTGCGGAGTTTTTGACGTCGTCCCCCATACGTGGGCACCGTCCAAGCCTATGCTTGGGCACCGTTTTTTCAAAGTTGTCGGAATTCATGGCCGCCTTGCATACCCCCATAAATCGACAAAAAAATCACTTGTGTCGAGGCGGAATTTCGATTTGAGGCCTCGGGTGCGGAGTTGTTGCAGCGGTGCACCATACGTGTGCCACCGTCCTAGGCTGTCTTGGGCATGCTTGGGCACCATTTTTTCAAAGTTGTCGGAATTCATGGCCGCCTTGCATACCCCCATAAATCGACAAAAAAATCACTTGTGTCGAGGCGGAATTTCGATTTGAGGCCTCGGGTGCGGAGTTGTTGCAGCGGTGCACCCTACGTGTGCCACCGTCCTAGGCTGTCTTGGGCACCGTCCAAGCACCATTTTTTCAAAGTTGTCGGAACTCATGGCCGCCTTGCATACCCCCATAAATCGACGAAAAAATCACTTGTGTCGAGGCGGAATTTCGATTTGAGGCCTCGGGTGCGGAGTTGTTGCAGCGGTGCACCACACGTGTGCCACCGTCCTAGGCTGTCTTGGGCACCGTCCAAGCACCATTTTTTCAAAGTTGTCGGAACTCATGGCCGCCTTGCATACCCCCATAAATCGACGAAAAAATCACTTGTGTCGAGGCGGAATTTCGATTTGAGGCCTCGGGTGCGGAGTTGTTGCAGCGGTGCACCCTACGTGTGCCACCGTCCTAGGCTGTCTTGGGCACCGTCCAAGCACCATTTTTTCAAAGTTGTCGGAACTCATGGCCGCCTTGCATACCCCCATAAATCGACGAAAAAATCACTTGTGTCGAGGCGGAATTTCGATTTGAGGCCTCGGGTGCGGAGTTTTTGACGTCGTCCCCCATACGTGGGCACCGTCCAAGCCCACGCTTGGGCATGCTTGGGCACCGTTTTATCAAAGTTGTCGAAATGCTTAACCGCCTTGCATACCCCCCTAAATCGATGAAAAAATCACTTGTGTCGAGGCGGAATTTCGTTTTGAGGCCTCGGGTGCGGAGTTGTTGCAGCGGTGCACCACACGTGTGCCACCGTCCTAGGCTGTCTTGGGCACCGTCCAAGCACCATTTTTTCAAAGTTGTCGGAACTCATGGCCGCCTTGCATACCCCCATAAATCGACGAAAAAATCACTTGTGTCGAGGCGGAATTTCGATTTGAGGCCTCGGGTGCGGAGTTGTTGCAGCGGTGCACCACACGTGTGCCACCGTCCTAGGCTGTCTTGGGCACCGTCCAAGCACCATTTTTTCAAAGTTGTCGGAACTCATGGCCGCCTTGCATACCCCCATAAATCGACGAAAAAATCACTTGTGTCGAGGCGGAATTTCGATTTGAGGCCTCGGGTGC
>CAVLYN010000011.1:90000-95000 GCA_963675135.1 Galeopsis tetrahit
AGAACTTGCAGACGAATCTTTGCAACATTGAACTAGATCTCGTAACCGAAACTTGCCACACCGTATCCTCACGAAGCCACCGGTTATGGACCCATCTCACCCACAGCGTGTCCTTCTTCTTATGGATATTCCAAATGGTTTTACTACAAAGAACCTGATTCCACCCCACCATATCTTTTAACCCAAGCCCGCCCTTTGCTTTATCTTGACAAATATCAGCCCACGCGACCTTTGCTTGCTTGCCTCTCCAGAGACACTGCCGACACAAAGATTCCAGCCTACTAATAACACCTTTGGGGATAGGTAGGACTCCAAACCAGAAACTAAGGATCCCGTATATCACCGAAGATAGCAATTCCAGCCTACCCGCATACGAAAGGTGACGGGAATTCCACTTAACGATATGGTTACGAACCTTGAGTAAGAGCGGCTCAAAGTCGCGGATCTTGAGACTATTTGCAGCCAAAGGAACACCAAGATACTTAACCGGGAGCTGCCCTTCCGTGAACCCGAGCATCTCCAAAATCAGATTTTTGTCCTCATTCTTTCCACCAAAAATAATGCTGGATTTGCTAGGATTAATAGCAAGACCAGCCTCCTCTTCGAACTGCTTTAATGCACTATGAAATGTGGATACAGATCCAATATCACCCCTCGAAAACAACAGCAAATCATCCGCGAACATAATGTTAGTTATCCGCAAATCAGCACACATAGGATGAAAGTGAAATCTACCATATTCAGATCTAAGACTAAGCAGTCTATGCAAATACTCCATACAAATAACAAAGAGATAAGAGGAGAGAGGATCACCTTGCCGAAGGCCTCTTTTGCCTCTGAAGAAGCCGCAAGGAGTGCCATTCACAAGGATCGAATACGACGGGGTCGAGACGCACAACATGATCCAATGCACAAACTGCCTCGGGAACTTCAATTGGAGCAATAGACTCTTAAGAAAATCCCAAGAAACTGAGTCGTATGCTTTCCGGATGTCAACCTGGAGCATCACCCTACGCGAGGCTGACTCAACATTATACCCTCTAATGATCTCCTGAGCCAGAAAAATGTTATCCGACATTGATCTCCCGGGGACGAATGCATTTTGATTATTCGAAACAATCTCCGCAGTAGCTTTCCCCAACCTATTAGCAAGGATCTTGCTAATGATCTTGTAGACAATGTTGCAGCACGAGATGGGCCTGAAGTCCGTCACCCCCAAGTCATGAGTCTTCTTAGGGATTAATGTAATGAACGTGCAATTAATCTGTTTCAAGATCCGCCCGTTCACAAACACTTCCTGAACAGCCCCCACAATATCATCCTTAATCACATTCCATGCCTTTTTGAAGAAAGCCGAGGTATACCCATCAGGACCCGGAGCTTTATTCTCACCAATAGCCCAAAGAGCAGCCTTGATTTCGGATTCGTCCACCCCTGCTGCCAAAATTCCAGCCGTGTCACCATCAATGGTAGGACCTTTTTGAATCACCAAATCATCAATTTCCGTGGTGTCAATTCTGGTCCCAAGCAGCCCCTCGTAGTACGTCACCAATTCACTAGCCATTTCATCGAGGCTAGATGTAACACCCGCCTCCGTTTGCAAGTGAGCAACATGGTTACGCTTGCCATTGCGTTTGACCATAGCATGGAAATAACTGGTACCTTTGTCTTGGTTCTTGATGTACTTATTTTTTGCCAACTGCCTCAAGTACATGCTCTCCCACTTCTTGACCTTGGCCACCTCCGCTTGTTTATCACGAATGTCCCCGTACAATCTGTCCAAACTGTCCAGATTTTGGCTGCCCAAGAGCTCGTTTTGGAGGGCAGCGAGCTCTTGTTCCCCCCTCTCGACCCTGCTGGATATATGGGAAAATTCCCGTTTATTAAGATCCTTAAATTTCGCCTTTAGCCGCTTCAATTTCTTCACTAAGACGTACTGTTTAGTGCCTGAAATTCCAGGCTCGTCCCAACCAGATTTAACCAACTCCACAAACTCCTCATGCTCCGTCCACATGTTATAGAACCGGAACGGCTTGTTCACCCTTCTATTCGGACCAAGAAGGGCTGTGATCGACATGGAATGGTCAGATTCAAGCCCCGGTGCAGCAAACTCCGTACTAATCGGCCACCCCTCATCCCTCCACAAATCATTCACCATAACCCTGTCTAACTTGCACTTAACAGTTTTGTTGTTCCAAGTGAAGAAATTACCCGTAGACTGAACATCCGTTAGACTCAAGGACACAACACAATTAGCAAAGTCCTCCATCCGCCCATTATTATTCAGCGCACCCCCATGCTTTTCATCACTATGCAAGAAAGTATTGAAATCCCCCGCCAACATCCAAGGAACATGTTGGTGGTTATTATATTCAATTAAACTATCCCACAGCCCCCGTCTTTCCTCTACGGTATTTCTAGCATAAATACACGAGTACGTAAAATACTTATGCGTAGTAAGGCAGCGGAAATTAATATGAATGACCTGATCAGTTTTGACGATGTTACTCGCCGACACCTTGTCACTCCTCCAAATAACCAAAATGCGGCCCATATGACTCAACTCAAAGTTATGAGCACTCTCCCAACCTTCAAAGGCACTCTCAATCCAATTCACATTCTCTAAGGTAACCTTAGTCTCTACGAACCCAAAAACATCTATATTTTTAGATTGAATAAGACTACGTACCTTCCCAAGGGTGGATTCTCCCCTTAGGCCCCTCACGTTCCAGGTTGTGATGATCATTTGGAAACAAAGGGGTTGCCCCCGCTGCTTTTATCTTTTCGACCCCGACCGACACCTTTCGTGAGTTGGACTGTCCCGTCCTTTAGCTCCTTCAAGTTATCCCCTTTGTCACTTGGATCTCTCATGGTAGGCTGCTTTGAGCTCTCTCCCAAGGCAGGCCCCTTTAATTTCAAATCAGGTCCGGTTGGGAAGATAGGGTGTGTATGCTCCGTCTTGTCCCCCTCAATTTGGCCGTCCTCCTTTTCGTCATCAGTGTCAACCGCCTCTATCATACCAAAACCAGCCTCCTCTTCATCTTTGTGGTCTCTTAGGGCATCAAATCGACCACCTTCAATACCCTTATCCTTCAATTCGCCATTACCATCTCTCGTCTCCTTGTTGTCCTTGGGTTTCTTCCTTTGGACTTTCTGCCAAACATCATGGGTTGCCTCAACCGATTTATGGGGCTGAGTGGGCTGTCGAGGGTGCACCTCTTTGTCTCGGTTTTGTGGAACCTTTTGTGGCTGCTGCTGGGTATGTTTCGGGTCCTGAGTGTGTCGAGGTTGTCGTGAGGGACAGTCTTCAGTCGCGTGTCCAAAGACCAAACAGTGGTTGCAATAGCGAGGCTCCGATTCATACTCCACCTTCTGTACCCAAGTCTTTTGGCCCCCAAGATTGATTTCTACCTCTCTTTGGTACGGCTTTGATGCATCGACCTCCACCAACACACGGGCAAACGACACCTTGTCCTGAGTGTGAGATAGTTTGTCCGTGTATAGCGGCTTCCCCAACCCCGAAACAATAGTTTCTATGATTCTAGGGTTCCAACAAACCATGGGGAGATTCCATAGCTTAATCCACACGGGTGTCACGCTGCTTTCATAATCACCGAAATCAAAGGCGAAAGGCATTTCCTTCAGTAACAAGGTCCTGTTCCATATATTGTACGGTCCCTCTTTTAGGACTTTCTCCATATCTTCTTTACTCTCGAACCTAAACATCAGCCAGCCGCTAGCATGGGTCTTGAGTTGATGACGCACACCCCAGCCCTTGCATATCAGGTTAAGCGCTTGAAATCCCGGGAAACGACCCACAAAATACCCAATTAGGGTATAGTCCCATTCGTGCGTAACTAGATCCATTGGTATGAAAATCTGACGAGATGTTTGGGGCACATAATTAAGTTTGTAATCTTCTTTAAGAATTCGATTACCTCGTACGCTTTCCGGGATAGAGTCCTTCGTCCATGCCTTCGTCTTACTACCTTTAGGTGCAACATCCTTGGTCTTACTCCGATCATCATCTCCGGCAAGGGATTGGCCGTCCCTCTCCTCCAAATTAGGCATAGGAATTTCCTTAGAATCCGTGATTGGTTGTTCCTTGAATAGCTCGTTAGATCTTTCTTTCCATGCTTGGCTTTGACTACTTTCTCCAACTTCCCTTGATTGCGCTTCTTGTTCCCCAAGATTCGTGTTATTTTTGGTAACTTTGACCGGTGCTTGAGAACTTTCCATATCAGAATCGTCTTCCTCCCCAAGTTTCGCTGCAATTTTGGAAACTTTGACTCCGGACTGAATTGTTTCCTTAACGGGTTCAGGGCTGGCCTGGCTGGACTCGGAGTTGCCATCAGTGGACGCCTCCTCATCGGAATCCGTTGCGCTGCCACTAGCGGCGGCCTGGGCAGCCTGAATCTGTTCTTGTTTCTTGGAATCTGAATCTGGGCAGCCTGCCTAGTGAACACACCCTCCCCTATATATGTTAAAAAAAAAAAATCCCAAGTGACAGCACTAGACATTAAAAAGCCGAGGAGGTAATCCTTCAAAATTCCCACAAAAACATCTCCAACCCTCTCGAGCATAACAGTACCCCCCCCTAAAATCAGCCCAGGAATTCATTTCCAGCCTTGGATTTTCGATTCGGGGTCCCGGGACGTGAGTTTTGACGAGGGCAGCGTTCGTGGGGCCCATTTTTCAAAGTTGTCGAAATGCTTAACCGGCTTGCATACCCCCCTAAATCGACAAAAAAATAACTTTTGTCGAGGCGGAATTTTGATTTGAGGCCTCAGGTGCGGAGTTTTTGACGTCGTCCCCCATACGTGGGCACCGTCCAAGCCCATGCTTGGGCACCGTTTTTTCAAAGTTGTCGGAATTCATGGCCGCCTTGCATACCCCCATAAATCGACAAAAAAATCACTTGTGTCGAGGCGGAATTTCGATTTGAGGCCTCGGGTGCGGAGTTGTTGCAGCGGTGCACCATACGTGTGCCACCGTCCTAG
>CAVLYN010000012.1:0-2500 GCA_963675135.1 Galeopsis tetrahit
AAGCATATGACTACTGGCAGGATCAACCAGGTAGCATTCCTCGTCGACGCCGGCCGGGCACGCTCCGAGCCGCGGGGGCAGCGGAGCGAGGCCCGGGCGACGGTCGTCCGCAGGGAGCTCTTATTACTAGAGGGACGTGTAGAGGCCGTGGCCTCGTAGCCGCTTGATTTTCCGCATCCGAGGGACCGAGCGCGCCCCCGCGGGTCGACGGGCCGAGCGATCGCGCTTGACGAGTGCTCGGAGCGCGAGACGCGGGGGCGGGTTCGATGTCCTCCCCGCGCCGCGTCTCCTTGCGGAGCCGCTTCGAGGGGAGGAGCGAGGGACTAGGGTCGCCGAGGGACTGCCGTTCGCTGGGAATTCAGCACAGGAAACCGACGTCGGCCAAGGCGTGCTCGCGCTTGGGCCGAAAACTGAAGGGGCACCGCTCGGGGCGCGGTCGCTGCCGAGGCAGGGATCCGACGTCCGATGCGAGCCGAACACCACTCACGCGCCGCTACGTCAGCACCGCCCGAGAACACAAACCCGACGCTCGGCGTTCCGCGATGCGAGGCAACGCGGGCGCCGAAGCGAGGGCCGATGAACCCGGGCAGTGTGCCGCCCGACGCGACGCCCCGCCCGTCCCTCGCCCGTTCGACCGTCGCAGCAGTGGGCTGCTCGGGCCTACAGGGGACGAAGGGGCAAGCGGGGCGCCCAACCGAAACCCACGAGTTGTTTTTGATACCGCCGCGCCCGTGCGTCGGGAAATTCGGGAGTGAATTGGGCTCGCTGTCCTTCCGCTTAGCACCGCGATCGACAAGAGGGAGGCCGTTTAAATTGGCCCCCCGTACCCATCGAAGGCTTAGCTACCGCATCCGAACGCTGGCTTGTTCTCTCCCGAGTTGCCCGACGCGGGGCGCCAAAACCGAATCCCACGAGTTGTTTTTGCTACCGCCGCGCCCGTGCGTCGGGAAATTCGGGAGTGAATAGGGCTCGCTGTCCTTCCGCTTAGCACCGCGATCGACAAGAGGGAGGCCGTTTAAATTGGCCCCCCGTACCCATCGAAGGCTTAGCTACCGCATCCGAACGCTGGCGTGTTCTCTCCCGAGTTGCCCGACGCGGGGCGCCGAAACCGAATCCCACGAGTTGTTTTTGCTACCGTCGCGCCCGTGCGTCGGGAAATTCGGGAGTGAATTGGGCTCGCTGTCCTTCCGCTTAGCACCGCGATCGACAAGAGGGAGGCCGTTTAAATTGGCCCCCGTACCCATCGAAGGCTTAGCTACCGCATCCGAACGCTGGCGTGTTCTCTCCCGAGTTGCCCGACGCGGGGCGCCGAAACCGAATCCCACGGGGTGTTGCAACCGTCGCGCCCGTGCGTCGGGAAATTCGGGAGTGAATTGGGCTCGCTGTCCTTCCGCTTAGCACCGCAATCGACAAGAGGGAGGCCGTTTAAATTGGCCCCCCGTACCCATCGAAGGCTTAGCTACCGCATCCGAACGCTGGCTTGTTCTCTCCCGAGTTGCCCGACGCGGGGCGCCGAATGGCCGAGGCCAGACCGATTGCGCCACGATATGCCCCGCCACCCTCGGCCGCGCATCGGCCCTATTCGGGAGATAAGGTAAGGGCACGTTGCTCTTCCTGCTTGAGCACCGCAATCGACAAGCGGAGGCCGTATATATTGGCGTCCATCCCCATCGAATGCGTGAGCTCAACGTCCGAACGTGTGCCTATTTTCTCGAGAAGGGGCCTTTGCACGGCCTTCGCGTGGCCAAGCATCGAAATTTTTAAAAAAAAAAAATTTCGCCGGAGTGGGACGCCCCCCGCCGCGCCGGAGCGCGGTGCCGCCGGTGGGTGGCCGGCCGCCTACGACCGCACGGCGGGGGCCCGTGCGGAAGAGGTTCGGGGGCGAGCTCACTTGTGCGCGCATGTGCGGGCGCTTGGGGGGCCGCAGGCCCCTTGCGCGCGCATCCTCCGCCCATGCTGCCTAGTGAGCACCCCCTCCCCTATATATGCTTAAAAAAAAAGATCCCAGGTGACAGCACTAGATATTAAAATGGCCGAGGAGGTAGTACTATTAGATTACCTATTTATACACCCCAAATTTCAGTGAGCCTATGCACCCCCCCCTAAAATCAGCCCAGGAATCCATTTCCAGCGTTAAATTTAGCATCCGAGGTCCCGGGACGGGAGTTTTGACGGGGGCAGCGTTCGTGGGGCCCGTTTTTCGAAGTTGTCGGAATTCTTCGAAAGCTTGCATACCCCCCTAAATCGACAAAATAATCACTTGTGTCGAGGCGGAATTTCGATTTGAGGCCTCGGGTGCGGAGTTTTCGACGTCGTGCACCACACGGGGGGCCGCCGGCCCCCCCTAGGCTGCTGTCTTGGGCAGCCTCGTGCACCATTTTTTCAAAGTTGTCGGAATTCTCTCAATTCTTGCATACCCCCCTAAATCGACAAAAAAATCACTTGTGTCGAGGCGGAATTTCGATTTGAGGCCTCGGGTGCGGAGTTGTTGCAGCGGTGC
>CAVLYN010000012.1:22500-25000 GCA_963675135.1 Galeopsis tetrahit
CGCTTAGCACCGCGATCGACAAGAGGGAGGCCGTTTAAATTGGCCCCCCGTACCCATCGAAGGCTTAGCTACCGCATCCGAACGCTGGCGTGTTCTCTCCCGAGTTGCCCGACGCGGGGCGCCGAAACCGAATCCCACGAGTTGTTTTTGCTACCGTCGCGCCCGTGCGTCGGGAAATTCGGGAGTGAATTGGGCTCGCTGTCCTTCCGCTTAGCACCGCGATCGACAAGAGGGAGGCCGTTTAAATTGGCCCCCCGTACCCATCGAAGGCTTAGCTACCGCATCCGAACGCTGGCGTGTTCTCTCCCGAGTTGCCCGACGCGGGGCGCCGAAACCGAATCCCACGGGGTGTTGCAACCGTCGCGCCCGTGCGTCGGGAAATTCGGGAGTGAATTGGGCTCGCTGTCCTTCCGCTTAGCACCGCAATCGACAAGAGGGAGGCCGTTTAAATTGGCCCCCCGTACCCATCGAAGGCTTAGCTACCGCATCCGAACGCTGGCTTGTTCTCTCCCGAGTTGCCCGACGCGGGGCGCCGAATGGCCGAGGCCAGACCGATTGCGCCACGATATGCCCCGCCACCCTCGGCCGCGCATCGGCCCTATTCGGGAGATAAGGTAAGGGCACGTTGCTCTTCCTGCTTGAGCACCGCAATCGACAAGCGGAGGCCGTATATATTGGCGTCCATCCCCATCGAATGCGTGAGCTCAACGTCCGAACGTGTGCCTATTTTCTCGAGAAGGGGCCTTTGCACGGCCTTCGCGTGGCCAAGCATCGAAATTTTTAAAAAAAAAAAATTTCGCCGGAGTGGGACGCCCCCCGCCGCGCCGGAGCGCGGTGCCGCCGGTGGGTGGCCGGCCGCCTACGACCGCACGGCGGGGGCCCGTGCGGAAGAGGTTCGGGGGCGAGCTCACTTGTGCGCGCATGTGCGGGCGCTTGGGGGGCCGCAGGCCCCTTGCGCGCGCATCCTCCGCCCATGCTGCCTAGTGAGCACCCCCTCCCCTATATATGCTTAAAAAAAAAGATCCCAGGTGACAGCACTAGATATTAAAATGGCCGAGGAGGTAGTACTATTAGATTACCTATTTATACACCCCAAATTTCAGTGAGCCTATGCACCCCCCCCTAAAATCAGCCCAGGAATCCATTTCCAGCGTTAAATTTAGCATCCGAGGTCCCGGGACGGGAGTTTTGACGGGGGCAGCGTTCGTGGGGCCCGTTTTTCGAAGTTGTCGGAATTCTTCGAAAGCTTGCATACCCCCCTAAATCGACAAAATAATCACTTGTGTCGAGGCGGAATTTCGATTTGAGGCCTCGGGTGCGGAGTTTTCGACGTCGTGCACCACACGGGGGGCCGCCGGCCCCCCCTAGGCTGCTGTCTTGGGCAGCCTCGTGCACCATTTTTTCAAAGTTGTCGGAATTCTCTCAATTCTTGCATACCCCCCTAAATCGACAAAAAAATCACTTGTGTCGAGGCGGAATTTCGATTTGAGGCCTCGGGTGCGGAGTTGTTGCAGCGGTGCACCACAATTGTGCCATCGGCCTAGGCTGTCTTGGGCAGCCTTGGGCACCGTTTTTTCAAAGTTGTCGGAATTCCCTCAATTCTTGCATACCCCCCTAAATCGACAAAAAAATCACTTGTGTCGAGGCGGAATTTCGATTTGAGGCCTCGGGTGCGGAGTTGTTGCAGCGGTGCACCACAATTGTGCCATCGGCCTAGGCTGTCTTGGGCAGCCTCGTGCACCATTTTTTCAAAGTTGTCGGAATTCTCTCAATTCTTGCATACCCCCCTAAATCGACAAAAAAATCACTTGTGTCGAGGCGGAATTTCGATTTGAGGCCTCGGGTGCGGAGTTGTTGCAGCGGTGCACCACAATTGTGCCTTCGGCCTAGGCTGTCTTGGGCAGCCTTGGGCACCATTTTTTCAAAGTTGTCGGAATTCCCTCAATTCTTGCATACCCCCCTGAATCGACAAAAAAATCACTTGTGTCGAGGCGGAATTTCGATTTGAGGCCTCGGGTGCGGAGTTGTTGCAGCGGTGCACCACAATTGTGCCATCGGCCTAGGCTGTCTTGGGCACCATTTTTTCAAAGTTGTCGGAATTCTCTAAATTCTTGCATACCCCCCTAAATCGACAAAAAAATCACTTGTGTCGAGGCGGAATTTCGATTTGAGGCCTCGGGTGCGGAGTTGTTGCAGCGGTGCACCACAATTGTGCCATCGGCCTAGGCTGTCTTGGGCAGCCTTGTGCACCATTTTTTCAAAGTTGTCGGAATTCTCTCAATTCTTGCATACCCCCCTAAATCGACAAAAAAATCACTTGTGTCGAGGCGGAATTTCGATTTGAGGCCTCGGGTGCGGAGTTGTTGCAGCGGTGCACCACAATTGTGCCTTCGGCCTAGGCTGTCTTGGGCAGCCTTGGGCACCATTTTTTCAAAGTTGTCGGAATTCCCTCAATTCTTGCATACCCCCCTGAATCGACAAAAAAATCACTTGTGTCGAG
>CAVLYN010000012.1:35000-37145 GCA_963675135.1 Galeopsis tetrahit
TTTTTTCAAAGTTGTCGGAATTCTCTCAATTCTTGCATACCCCCCTAAATCGACAAAAAAATCACTTGTGTCGAGGCGGAATTTCGATTTGAGGCCTCGGGTGCGGAGTTGTTGCAGCGGTGCACCACAATTGTGCCTTCGGCCTAGGCTGTCTTGGGCAGCCTTGGGCACCATTTTTTCAAAGTTGTCGGAATTCCCTCAATTCTTGCATACCCCCCTGAATCGACAAAAAAATCACTTGTGTCGAGGCGGAATTTCGATTTGAGGCCTCGGGTGCGGAGTTGTTGCAGCGGTGCACCACAATTGTGCCATCGGCCTAGGCTGTCTTGGGCACCATTTTTTCAAAGTTGTCGGAATTCTCTAAATTCTTGCATACCCCCCTAAATCGACAAAAAAATCACTTGTGTCGAGGCGGAATTTCGATTTGAGGCCTCGGGTGCGGAGTTGTTGCAGCGGTGCACCACAATTGTGCCATCGGCCTAGGCTGTCTTGGGCAGCCTTGTGCACCATTTTTTCAAAGTTGTCGGAATTCTCTCAATTCTTGCATACCCCCCTAAATCGACAAAAAAATCACTTGTGTCGAGGCGGAATTTCGATTTGAGGCCTCGGGTGCGGAGTTGTTGCAGCGGTGCACCACAATTGTGCCTTCGGCCTAGGCTGTCTTGGGCAGCCTTGGGCACCATTTTTTCAAAGTTGTCGGAATTCCCTCAATTCTTGCATACCCCCCTGAATCGACAAAAAAATCACTTGTGTCGAGGCGGAATTTCGATTTGAGGCCTCGGGTGCGGAGTTGTTGCAGCGGTGCACCACAATTGTGCCATCGGCCTAGGCTGTCTTGGGCAGCCTTGGGCACCATTTTTTCAAAGTTGTCGGAATTCTCTCAATTCTTGAATACCCCCCTAAATCGACAAGAAAATCACTTGTGTCGAGGCGGAATTTCGATTTGAGGCCTCGGGTGCGGAGTTGTTGCAGCGGTGCACCACAATTGTGCCATCGGCCTAGGCTGTCTTGGGCAGCCTTGGGCACCGTTTTTTCAAAGTTGTCGGAATTCCCTCAATTCTCGCATACCCCCCTAAATCGACAAAAAAATCACTTGTGTCGAGGCGGAATTTCGATTTGAGGCCTCGGGTGCGGAGTTGTTGCAGCGGTGCACCACAATTGTGCCTTCGGCCTAGGCTGTCTTGGGCAGCCTTGGGCACCGTTTTTTCAAAGTTGTCGGAATTCTCTCAATTCTTGCATACCCCCCTAAATCGACAAAAAAATCACTTGTGTCGAGGCGGAATTTCGATTTGAGGCCTCGGGTGCGGAGTTGTGGCAGCGGTGCACCACACGGGGGGCCACCGGCCCCCTAGGCTGCTGTCTTGGGCAGCCTTGTGCACCGATTTTTCAAAGTTGTCGGAATTCGTTCAAACCTTGCATACCCCCCTAAATCGACAAGAAAATCACTTGTGTCGAGGCGGAATTTCGATTTGAGGCCTCGGGTGCGGATTTTTTTTTTTTAGCCCCATTTGTGGGCATAATGCACACGCTTTTGGGCATGCTTGTGCACCATTTTTTCAAAGTTGTTGGAATGTCTCGGCAGCTTGCGTACCCCCCTAAATCGACAAAAAAATCACTTGTGTCGAGGCGGATTTTCGATTTGAGATCTCGGGTGAAGAGTTTTTTTCAAAGTTGTCGGATGGTCACAAGAGTTTGCTTCCCCCACTCGAATCGGACATAGAATCCATTTATAACGCCGGATTTTCATTCGATGATAGTGATTTTTGGAAAAAATTCTTCCATGGGCACACTGCTGTCCTATACTTGCACAATTCCATAAGACCTGCCCCATGTTTGGCCACGGATGTGCACCGTCGTCCCCCATGCTTGGGCCCGTTGTGCACCGTTGTGCCGATTCAATTGGGAAAATTTCCACAGACTTGGTCCACCCATGTGCACCGTCGTCCCCCATGGTTGGGCACACTTGGGCAATTTCATAAGACTTGGGGAAAATTTCACAAGACTTGGGAAAATTTCACAAGACTTGGGAAAATTTCACAAGACTTGGACAAATTTCGTAAGGCCTTGGGCAAATTTCCGTGGGCACTTCCATAACTAAGACTTTGGCGTGGACTTGGGCAAATTTTGCGGGACGCCGACGACACC
>CAVLYN010000013.1:0-2500 GCA_963675135.1 Galeopsis tetrahit
CGTGCGCTGGATTATGACTGAACGCCTCTAAGTCAGAATCCGAGCTAGAAGCGACGCGTGCGCCCGCCGTCCGCTTGCCGACCCGCAGTAGGGGCCCCCCGGGGCCCCCAAGGGCACGTGTCGTTGGCCAAGCCCGCGCGGCGGAACAGCCGCGTCGGCCGCCTTGAAGTACAATTCCCATCGAGCGGCGGGTAGAATCCTTTGCAGACGACTTAAATACGCGACGGGGTATTGTAAGCGGCAGAGTGGCCTTGCTGCCACGATCCTCTGAGATTCAGCCCTTCGTCGCTTCGATTCGTCCCTCCCCCCCCAACCCCCACCCAATCCATTCCAACAACCCCCATTCCCAACAACCCCCATTCCCAACAACCCCCCCTACCAATCCCCAATCCAACAAACCCCCCCAACTTTTTCCCCCGTTTTCAGTGCGAGGTTTGTAATTGATGTGAAGGTGTAGGCATCCCGCGAGATTTGCCCAAGTCCACGCCCAAGTCTTAGGAAACTGCCCACGGAAATTTGCCCAAGTCTTACGAAATTTGTCCAAGTCTTGTGAAATTTTCCCGAGTCTTGTGAAATTTTCCCAAGTCTTGGGAATTTTCCCAAGTGTGGGGCACGACGGTGCACAACGTGCCCAAACATGGGGGACGACGGTCCACATGCGTGCCCAAGTTTGGGCAAGTCTTATGAAGTTGTGCAAGTATTGGGCACGACGGTGCCCACGTTGGCCATGGAAGAATTTAGCCAAAAATCACTATCATCGATTGAAAATCCGGCATTTTAAATGGATTCTATGGCCGGTTCTAGCGGGGGATGCAAACTCTTGTGACCATCCGACAACATTGAAAAAACACCGCACCCGAGACCTCAAATCGAAAATCCGCCTCGACACAAGTGATTTTTTTGTCGATTTAGGGGTGTATGCAAGCTGGTGTGAAGTTCCGACAACTTTGAAAAAACGGTGCAAAACATGCCCAAAATCGTGTGCATTAGCCCACAAATGGGGCACGACTTGCTCAAAAAAAAAACTCCGCACCCGAGGCCTCAAATCGAAATTCCGCCTCGACACAAGTGATTTTTTCGTCGATTTATGGGGGTATGCAAGGCGGCCATGAGTTCCGACAACTTTGAAAAAATGGTGCTTGGACGGTGCCCAAGACAGCCTAGGACGGTGGCACACGTGTGGTGCACCGCTGCAACAACTCCGCACCCGAGGCCTCAAATCGAAATTCCGCCTCGACACAAGTGATTTTTTCGTCGATTTAGGGGGGTATGCAAGCCGGTTAAGCATTTCGACAACTTTGAAAAAACGGTGCCCAAGCGTGGGCTTGGACGGTGCCCACGTATGGGGGACGACGTCAAAAACTCCGCACCCGAGGCCTCAAATCGAAATTCCGCCTCGACACAAGTTATTTTTTCGTCGATTTAGGGGGGTATGCAAGCCGGTTAAGCATTTCGACAACTTTGAAAAAACGGTGCCCAAGCGTGGGCTTGGACGGTGCCCACGTATGGGGGACGACGTCAAAAACTCCGCACCCGAGGCCTCAAATCGAAATTCCGCCTCGACACAAGTGATTTTTTCGTCGATTTAGGGGGGTATGCAAGCCGGTTAAGCATTTCGAAAACTTTGAAAAAACGGTGCCCAAGCGTGGGCTTGGACGGTGCCCACGTATGGGGGACGACGTCAAAAACTCCGCACCCGAGGCCTCAAATCGAAATTCCGCCTCGACACAAGTGATTTTTTCGTCGATTTAGGGGGGTATGCAAGCCGGTTAAGCATTTCGACAACTTTGAAAAAACGGTGCCCAAGCGTGGGCTTGGACGGTGCCCACGTATGGGGGACGACGTCAAAAACTCCGCACCCGAGGCCTCAAATCGAAATTCCGCCTCGACACAAGTGATTTTTTCGTCGATTTATGGGGGTATGCAAGGCGGCCATGAGTTCCGACAACTTTGAAAAAATGGTGCTTGGACGGTGCCCAAGACAGCCTAGGACGGTGGCACACGTGTGGTGCACCGCTGCAACAACTCCGCACCCGAGGCCTCAAATCGAAATTCCGCCTCGACACAAGTGATTTTTTCGTCGATTTATGGGGGTATGCAAGGCGGCCATGAGTTCCGACAACTTTGAAAAAATGGTGCTTGGACGGTGCCCAAGACAGCCTAGGACGGTGGCACACGTAGGGTGCACCGCTGCAACAACTCCGCACCCGAGGCCTCAAATCGAAATTCCGCCTCGACACAAGTGATTTTTTTGTCGATTTATGGGGGTATGCAAGGCGGCCATGAATTCCGACAACTTTGAAAAAATGGTGCCCAAGCATGCCCAAGGCAGCCTAGGACGGTGGCACACGTGTGGTGCACCGCTGCAACAACTCCGCACCCGAGGCCTCAAATCGAAATTCCGCCTCGACACAAGTGATTTTTTTGTCGATTTATGGGGGTATGCAAGGCGGCCATGAATTCCGACAACTTTGAAAAAACGGTGCCCAAGCATGGGCTT
>CAVLYN010000013.1:62500-64150 GCA_963675135.1 Galeopsis tetrahit
TGAGTTCCGACAACTTTGAAAAAATGGTGCTTGGACGGTGCCCAAGACAGCCTAGGACGGTGGCACACGTGTGGTGCACCGCTGCAACAACTCCGCACCCGAGGCCTCAAATCGAAATTCCGCCTCGACACAAGTGATTTTTTCGTCGATTTATGGGGGTATGCAAGGCGGCCATGAGTTCCGACAACTTTGAAAAAATGGTGCTTGGACGGTGCCCAAGACAGCCTAGGACGGTGGCACACGTAGGGTGCACCGCTGCAACAACTCCGCACCCGAGGCCTCAAATCGAAATTCCGCCTCGACACAAGTGATTTTTTTTGTCGATTTATGGGGGTATGCAAGGCGGCCATGAATTCCGACAACTTTGAAAAAATGGTGCCCAAGCATGCCCAAGGCAGCCTAGGACGGTGGCACACGTGTGGTGCACCGCTGCAACAACTCCGCACCCGAGGCCTCAAATCGAAATTCCGCCTCGACACAAGTGATTTTTTTGTCGATTTATGGGGGTATGCAAGGCGGCCATGAATTCCGACAACTTTGAAAAAACGGTGCCCAAGCATGGGCTTGGACGGTGCCCACGTATGGGGGGACGACGTCAAAAACTCCGCACCCGAGGCCTCAAATTAAAATTCCGCCTCGACACAAGTTATTTTTTTGTCGATTTAGGGGGGTATGCAAGCCGGTTAAGCATTTCGACAACTTTGAAAAATGGGCCCCACGAACGCTGCCCCCGTCAAAACTCACGTCCCGGGACCCCGAATCGAAAATCCAAGGCTGGAAATGAATTCCTGGGCTGATTTTAGGGGGGGGTACTGTTATGCTCGAGAGGGTTGGAGGTGTTTTTGTGGGAATTTTGAAGGATTACCTCCTCGGCTTTTTAATGTCTACTGCTGTCACTTGGGATTTTTTTTTTTTAACATATATAGGGGAGGGGGTGTTCACTAGGCAGGCTGGGCGGGGGTGCGCGCGCGAGGGGCCACCGGCCCCCCCAGCGCGCGCACATGCGCGCACACTGCCTAGGCACTCCTTTCCCTCTTCCGCACGGTAGGCCACGGGGCCGTGCGGTCGTAGTCGGCCACCCGTCGGCCACCCCCCGCTCCGGCGCGGCGGGGGCGGTCCCACTCCGGCGAAATTTTTTTTTTTTTTTTTTTTTTTTTAAATTTCGATGCTTGGCCACTCCATGGCCGTGCAAAGGCCCGTTCTCGAGAAAATAGGCACACGTTCGGACGTTGAGCTCACGCATTCGATGGGGATGGACGCCAATATATACGGCCTCCGCTTGTCGATTGCGGTGCACAAGCAGGAAGAGCAACGTGCCCTTACCTTATCTCCTGAATAGGGCCGATGCGCGGCCGAGGGTGG
Organism: Galeopsis tetrahit; assembly: GCA_963675135.1. Taxonomy (NCBI): domain Eukaryota; kingdom Viridiplantae; phylum Streptophyta; class Magnoliopsida; order Lamiales; family Lamiaceae; genus Galeopsis; species Galeopsis tetrahit. The sequence goes on from CAVLYN010000013.1 coordinate 63,863, forward strand.
CACATCGTGATTTTTAAAAAAAAAAAAAAAAAAAAAAAATTCGATGCTTGGCCACTCGATGGCCGTGCAAAGGCCCGTTCTCGAGAAAATAGGCACACGTTCGGACGTTGAGCTCACGCATTCGATGGGGATGGACGCCAATATATACGGCCTCCGCTTGTCGATTGCGGTGCACAAGCAGGAAGAGCAACGTGCCCTTACCTTATCTCCTGAATAGGGCCGATGCGCGGCCGAGGGGGCGGGGCACATCGTGGCGCGATCGGTTTGGCCTCGGCCATTCGGCGCCCC
>CAVLYN010000014.1:5000-7500 GCA_963675135.1 Galeopsis tetrahit
GTTCTCTCCCGAGTTGCCCGACGCGGGGCGCCGAAACCGAATCCCACGAGTTGTTTTTGCTACCGTCGCGCCCGTGCGTCGGGAAATTCGGGAGTGAATTGGGCTCGCTGTCCTTCCGCTTAGCACCGCGATCGACAAGAGGGAGGCCGTTTAAATTGGCCCCCCGTACCCATCGAAGGCTTAGCTACCGCATCCGAACGCTGGCGTGTTCTCTCCCGAGTTGCCCGACGCGGGGCGCCGAAACCGGATCCCACGGGGTGTTGCAACCGTCGCGCCCGTGCGTCGGGAAATTCGGGAGTGAATTGGGCTCGCTGTCCTTCCGCTTAGCACCGCGATCGACAAGAGGGAGGCCGTTTAAATTGGCCCCCCGTACCCATCGAAGGCTTAGCTACCGCATCCGAACGCTGGCTTGTTCTCTCCCGAGTTGCCCGACGCGGGGCGCCGAATGGCCGAGGCCAGACCGATTGCGCCACGATATGCCCCGCCACCCTCGGCCGCGCATCGGCCCTATTCGGGAGATAAGGTAAGGGCACGTTGCTCTTCCTGCTTGAGCACCGCAATCGACAAGCGGAGGCCGTATATATTGGCGTCCATCCCCATCGAATGCGTGAGCTCAACGTCCGAACGTGTGCCTATTTTCTCGAGAAGGGGCCTTTGCACGGCCTTCGCGTGGCCAAGCATCGAAATTTTTTAAAAAAAAAAATTTCGCCGGAGTGGGACGCCCCCCGCCGCGCCGGAGCGCGGTGCCGCCGGTGGGTGGCCGGCCGCCTACGACCGCACGGCGGGGGCCCGTGCGGAAGAGGTTCGGGGGCGAGCTCACTTGTGCGCGCATGTGCGGGCGCTTGGGGGGCCGCAGGCCCCTTGCGCGCGCATCCTCCGCCCATGCTGCCTAGTGAGCACCCCCTCCCCTATATATGCTTAAAAAAAAAAATCCCAGGTGACAGCACTAGATATTAAAATGGCCGAGGAGGTAGTACTATTAGATTACCTATTTAGACACCCCAAATTTCAGTGAGCCTATGCACCCCCCCCTAAAATCAGCCCAGGAATCCATTTCCAGCGTTAAATTTAGCATCCGAGGTCCCGGGACGGGAGTTTTGACGGGGGCAGCGTTCGTGGGGCCCGTTTTTCGAAGTTGTCGGAATTCTTCGAAAGCTTGCATACCCCCCTAAATCGACAAAATAATCACTTGTGTCGAGGCGGAATTTCGATTTGAGGCCTCGGGTGCGGAGTTTTCGACGTCGTGCACCACACGGGGGGCCGCCGGCCCCCCCTAGGCTGCTGTCTTGGGCAGCCTCGTGCACCATTTTTTCAAAGTTGTCGGAATTCTCTCAATTCTTGCATACCCCCCTAAATCGACAAAAAAATCACTTGTGTCGAGGCGGAATTTCGATTTGAGGCCTCGGGTGCGGCGTTGTTGCAGCGGTGCACCACAATTGTGCCATCGGCCTAGGCTGTCTTGGGCAGCCTTGGGCACCGTTTTTTCAAAGTTGTCGGAATTCCCTCAATTCTTGCATACCCCCCTGAATCGACAAAAAAATCACTTGTGTCGAGGCGGAATTTCGATTTGAGGCCTCGGGTGCGGAGTTGTTGCAGCGGTGCACCACAATTGTGCCATCGACCTAGGCTGTCTTGGGCAGCCTCGTGCACCATTTTTTCAAAGTTGTCGGAATTCTCTCAATTCTTGCATACCCCCCTAAATCGACAAAAAAATCACTTGTGTCGAGGCGGAATTTCGATTTGAGGCCTCGGGGGCGGAGTTGTTGCAGCGGTGCACCACAATTGTGCCTTCGGCCTAGGCTGTCTTGGGCAGCCTTGGGCACCATTTTTTCAAAGTTGTCGGAATTCCCTCAATTCTTGCATACCCCCCTGAATCGACAAAAAAATCACTTGTGTCGAGGCGGAATTTCGATTTGAGGCCTCGGGTGCGGAGTTGTTGCAGCGGTGCACCACAATTGTGCCATCGGCCTAGGCTGTCTTGGGCAGCCTTGTGCACCATTTTTTCAAAGTTGTCGGAATTCTCTCAATTCTTGCATACCCCCCTAAATCGACAAAAAAATCACTTGTGTCGAGGCGGAATTTCGATTTGAGGCCTCGGGTGCGGAGTTGTTGCAGCGGTGCACCACAATTGTGCCTTCGGCCTAGGCTGTCTTGGGCAGCCTTGGGCACCATTTTTTCAAAGTTGTCGGAATTCCCTCAATTCTTGCATACCCCCCTGAATCGACAAAAAAATCACTTGTGTCGAGGCGGAATTTCGATTTGAGGCCTCGGGTGCGGAGTTGTTGCAGCGGTGCACCACAATTGTGCCATCGGCCTAGGCTGTCTTGGGCAGCCTTGGGCACCATTTTTTCAAAGTTGTCGGAATTCTCTCAATTCTTGAATACCCCCCTGAATCGACAAAACAATCACTTGTGTCGAGGCGGAATTTCGATTTGAGGCCTCGGGTGCGGAGTTGTTGCAGCGGTGCACCACAATTGTGCCTTCGGCCTAGGCTGTCTTG
>CAVLYN010000015.1:12500-15000 GCA_963675135.1 Galeopsis tetrahit
ACTTTGAAAAATCGGTGCACAAGGCTGCCCAAGACAGCAGCCTAGGGGGCCGGTGGCCCCCCGTGTGGTGCACCGCTGCCACAACTCCGCACCCGAGGCCTCAAATCGAAATTCCGCCTCGACACAAGTGATTTTTTTGTCGATTTAGGGGGGTATGCAAGAATTGAGAGAATTCCGACAACTTTGAAAAAACGGTGCCCAAGGCTGCCCAAGACAGCCTAGGCCGAAGGCACAATTGTGGTGCACCGCTGCAACAACTCCGCACCCGAGGCCTCAAATCGAAATTCCGCCTCGACACAAGTGATTTTTTTGTCGATTTAGGGGGGTATGCGAGAATTGAGGGAATTCCGACAACTTTGAAAAAACGGTGCCCAAGGCTGCCCAAGACAGCCTAGGCCGATGGCACAATTGTGGTGCACCGCTGCAACAACTCCGCACCCGAGGCCTCAAATCGAAATTCCGCCTCGACACAAGTGATTTTCTTGTCGATTTAGGGGGGTATTCAAGAATTGAGAGAATTCCGACAACTTTGAAAAAATGGTGCCCAAGGCTGCCCAAGACAGCCTAGGCCGATGGCACAATTGTGGTGCACCGCTGCAACAACTCCGCACCCGAGGCCTCAAATCGAAATTCCGCCTCGACACAAGTGATTTTTTTGTCGATTCAGGGGGGTATGCAAGAATTGAGGGAATTCCGACAACTTTGAAAAAATGGTGCCCAAGGCTGCCCAAGACAGCCTAGGCCGAAGGCACAATTGTGGTGCACCGCTGCAACAACTCCGCACCCGAGGCCTCAAATCGAAATTCCGCCTCGACACAAGTGATTTTTTTGTCGATTTAGGGGGGTATGCAAGAATTGAGAGAATTCCGACAACTTTGAAAAAATGGTGCACAAGGCTGCCCAAGACAGCCTAGGCCGATGGCACAATTGTGGTGCACCGCTGCAACAACTCCGCACCCGAGGCCTCAAATCGAAATTCCGCCTCGACACAAGTGATTTTTTTGTCGATTTAGGGGGGTATGCAAGAATTTAGAGAATTCCGACAACTTTGAAAAAATGGTGCCCAAGACAGCCTAGGCCGATGGCACAATTGTGGTGCACCGCTGCAACAACTCCGCACCCGAGGCCTCAAATCGAAATTCCGCCTCGACACAAGTGATTTTTTTGTCGATTCAGGGGGGTATGCAAGAATTGAGGGAATTCCGACAACTTTGAAAAAATGGTGCCCAAGGCTGCCCAAGACAGCCTAGGCCGAAGGCACAATTGTGGTGCACCGCTGCAACAACTCCGCACCCGAGGCCTCAAATCGAAATTCCGCCTCGACACAAGTGATTTTTTTGTCGATTTAGGGGGGTATGCAAGAATTGAGAGAATTCCGACAACTTTGAAAAAATGGTGCACGAGGCTGCCCAAGACAGCCTAGGCCGATGGCACAATTGTGGTGCACCGCTGCAACAACTCCGCACCCGAGGCCTCAAATCGAAATTCCGCCTCGACACAAGTGATTTTTTTGTCGATTTAGGGGGGTATGCAAGAATTGAGGGAATTCCGACAACTTTGAAAAAACGGTGCCCAAGGCTGCCCAAGACAGCCTAGGCCGATGGCACAATTGTGGTGCACCGCTGCAACAACTCCGCACCCGAGGCCTCAAATCGAAATTCCGCCTCGACACAAGTGATTTTTTTGTCGATTTAGGGGGGTATGCAAGAATTGAGAGAATTCCGACAACTTTGAAAAAATGGTGCACGAGGCTGCCCAAGACAGCAGCCTAGGGGGGGCCGGCGGCCCCCCGTGTGGTGCACGACGTCGAAAACTCCGCACCCGAGGCCTCAAATCGAAATTCCGCCTCGACACAAGTGATTATTTTGTCGATTTAGGGGGGTATGCAAGCTTTCGAAGAATTCCGACAACTTCGAAAAACGGGCCCCACGAACGCTGCCCCCGTCAAAACTCCCGTCCCGGGACCTCGGATGCTAAATTTAACGCTGGAAATGGATTCCTGGGCTGATTTTAGGGGGGGGTGCATAGGCTCACTGAAATTTGGGGTGTATAAATAGGTAATCTAATAGTACTACCTCCTCGGCCATTTTAATATCTAGTGCTGTCACCTGGGATCTTTTTTTTTAAGCATATATAGGGGAGGGGGTGCTCACTAGGCAGCATGGGCGGAGGATGCGCGCGCAAGGGGCCTGCGGCCCCCCAAGCGCCCGCACATGCGCGCACAAGTGAGCTCGCCCCCGAACCTCTTCCGCACGGGCCCCCGCCGTGCGGTCGTAGGCGGCCGGCCACCCACCGGCGGCACCGCGCTCCGGCGCGGCGGGGGGCGTCCCACTCCGGCGAAATTTTTTTTTTTTAAAAATTTCGATGCTTGGCCACGCGAAGGCCGTGCAAAGGCCCCTTCTCGAGAAAATAGGCACACGTTCGGACGTTGAGCTCACGCATTCGATGGGGATGGACGCCAATATATACGGCCTCCGCTTGTCGATTGCGGTGCTCAAGC
>CAVLYN010000015.1:45000-47500 GCA_963675135.1 Galeopsis tetrahit
GCACAAGGCTGCCCAAGACAGCAGCCTAGGGGGCCGGTGGCCCCCCGTGTGGTGCACCGCTGCCACAACTCCGCACCCGAGGCCTCAAATCGAAATTCCGCCTCGACACAAGTGATTTTTTTGTCGATTTAGGGGGGTATGCAAGAATTGAGAGAATTCCGACAACTTTGAAAAAACGGTGCCCAAGGCTGCCCAAGACAGCCTAGGCCGAAGGCACAATTGTGGTGCACCGCTGCAACAACTCCGCACCCGAGGCCTCAAATCGAAATTCCGCCTCGACACAAGTGATTTTTTTGTCGATTTAGGGGGGTATGCGAGAATTGAGGGAATTCCGACAACTTTGAAAAAACGGTGCCCAAGGCTGCCCAAGACAGCCTAGGCCGATGGCACAATTGTGGTGCACCGCTGCAACAACTCCGCACCCGAGGCCTCAAATCGAAATTCCGCCTCGACACAAGTGATTTTCTTGTCGATTTAGGGGGGTATTCAAGAATTGAGAGAATTCCGACAACTTTGAAAAAATGGTGCCCAAGGCTGCCCAAGACAGCCTAGGCCGATGGCACAATTGTGGTGCACCGCTGCAACAACTCCGCACCCGAGGCCTCAAATCGAAATTCCGCCTCGACACAAGTGATTTTTTTGTCGATTCAGGGGGGTATGCAAGAATTGAGGGAATTCCGACAACTTTGAAAAAATGGTGCCCAAGGCTGCCCAAGACAGCCTAGGCCGAAGGCACAATTGTGGTGCACCGCTGCAACAACTCCGCACCCGAGGCCTCAAATCGAAATTCCGCCTCGACACAAGTGATTTTTTTGTCGATTTAGGGGGGTATGCAAGAATTGAGAGAATTCCGACAACTTTGAAAAAATGGTGCACAAGGCTGCCCAAGACAGCCTAGGCCGATGGCACAATTGTGGTGCACCGCTGCAACAACTCCGCACCCGAGGCCTCAAATCGAAATTCCGCCTCGACACAAGTGATTTTTTTGTCGATTTAGGGGGGTATGCAAGAATTTAGAGAATTCCGACAACTTTGAAAAAATGGTGCCCAAGACAGCCTAGGCCGATGGCACAATTGTGGTGCACCGCTGCAACAACTCCGCACCCGAGGCCTCAAATCGAAATTCCGCCTCGACACAAGTGATTTTTTTGTCGATTCAGGGGGGTATGCAAGAATTGAGGGAATTCCGACAACTTTGAAAAAATGGTGCCCAAGGCTGCCCAAGACAGCCTAGGCCGAAGGCACAATTGTGGTGCACCGCTGCAACAACTCCGCACCCGAGGCCTCAAATCGAAATTCCGCCTCGACACAAGTGATTTTTTTGTCGATTTAGGGGGGTATGCAAGAATTGAGAGAATTCCGACAACTTTGAAAAAATGGTGCACGAGGCTGCCCAAGACAGCCTAGGCCGATGGCACAATTGTGGTGCACCGCTGCAACAACTCCGCACCCGAGGCCTCAAATCGAAATTCCGCCTCGACACAAGTGATTTTTTTGTCGATTTAGGGGGGTATGCAAGAATTGAGGGAATTCCGACAACTTTGAAAAAACGGTGACCAAGGCTGCCCAAGACAGCCTAGGCCGATGGCACAATTGTGGTGCACCGCTGCAACAACTCCGCACCCGAGGCCTCAAATCGAAATTCCGCCTCGACACAAGTGATTTTTTTGTCGATTTAGGGGGGTATGCAAGAATTGAGAGAATTCCGACAACTTTGAAAAAATGGTGCACGAGGCTGCCCAAGACAGCAGCCTAGGGGGGGCCGGCGGCCCCCCGTGTGGTGCACGACGTCGAAAACTCCGCACCCGAGGCCTCAAATCGAAATTCCGCCTCGACACAAGTGATTATTTTGTCGATTTAGGGGGGTATGCAAGCTTTCGAAGAATTCCGACAACTTCGAAAAACGGGCCCCACGAACGCTGCCCCCGTCAAAACTCCCGTCCCGGGACCTCGGATGCTAAATTTAACGCTGGAAATGGATTCCTGGGCTGATTTTAGGGGGGGGTGCATAGGCTCACTGAAATTTGGGGTGTATAAATAGGTAATCTAATAGTACTACCTCCTCGGCCATTTTAATATCTAGTGCTGTCACCTGGGATCTTTTTTTTTAAGCATATATAGGGGAGGGGGTGCTCACTAGGCAGCATGGGCGGAGGATGCGCGCGCAAGGGGCCTGCGGCCCCCCAAGCGCCCGCACATGCGCGCACAAGTGAGCTCGCCCCCGAACCTCTTCCGCACGGGCCCCCGCCGTGCGGTCGTAGGCGGCCGGCCACCCACCGGCGGCACCGCGCTCCGGCGCGGCGGGGGGCGTCCCACTCCGGCGAAATTTTTTTTTTTTAAAAATTTCGATGCTTGGCCACGCGAAGGCCGTGCAAAGGCCCCTTCTCGAGAAAATAGGCACACGTTCGGACGTTGAGCTCACGCATTCGATGGGGATGGACGCCAATATATACGGCCTCCGCTTGTCGATTGCGGTGCTCAAGCAGGAAGAGCAACGTGC
>CAVLYN010000015.1:77500-80000 GCA_963675135.1 Galeopsis tetrahit
ATGCGAGAATTGAGGGAATTCCGACAACTTTGAAAAAACGGTGCCCAAGGCTGCCCAAGACAGCCTAGGCCGATGGCACAATTGTGGTGCACCGCTGCAACAACTCCGCACCCGAGGCCTCAAATCGAAATTCCGCCTCGACACAAGTGATTTTCTTGTCGATTTAGGGGGGGTATTCAAGAATTGAGAGATTCCGACAACTTTGAAAAAATGGTGCCCAAGGCTGCCCAAGACAGCCTAGGCCGATGGCACAATTGTGGTGCACCGCTGCAACACTCCGCACCCGAGGCCTCAAATCGAAATTCCGCCTCGACACAAGTGATTTTTTTTGTCGATTCAGGGGGGTATGCAAGAATTGAGGGAATTCCGACAACTTTGAAAAAATGGTGCCCAAGGCTGCCCAAGACAGCTAGGCCGAAGGCACAATTGTGGTGCACCGCTGCAACAACTCCGCACCCGAGGCCTCAAATCGAAATTCCGCCTCGACACAAGTGATTTTTTGTCGATTTAGGGGGGTATGCAAGAATTGAGAGAATTCCGACAACTTTGAAAAAATGGTGCACAAGGCTGCCCAAGACAGCCTAGGCCGATGGCACAATTGTGGTGCACCGCTGCAACAACTCCGCACCCGAGGCCTCAAATCGAAATTCCGCCTCGACACAAGTGATTTTTTTGTCGATTTAGGGGGGTATGCAAGAATTTAGAGAATTCCGACAACTTTGAAAAAATGGTGCCCAAGACAGCCTAGGCCGATGGCACAATTGTGGTGCACCGCTGCAACAACTCCGCACCCGAGGCCTCAAATCGAAATTCCGCCTCGACACAAGTGATTTTTTTGTCGATTCAGGGGGGTATGCAAGAATTGAGGGAATTCCGACAACTTTGAAAAAATGGTGCCCAAGGCTGCCCAAGACAGCCTAGGCCGAAGGCACAATTGTGGTGCACCGCTGCAACAACTCCGCACCCGAGGCCTCAAATCGAAATTCCGCTCGACACAAGTGATTTTTTTGTCGATTTAGGGGGGTATGCAAGAATTGAGAGAATTCCGACAACTTTGAAAAAATGGTGCACGAGGCTGCCCAAGACAGCCTAGGCCGATGGCACAATTGTGGTGCACCGCTGCAACAACTCCGCACCCGAGGCCTCAAACTCAAATCGAAATTCCGCCTCGACACAAGTGATTTTTTTGTCGATTTAGGGGGGTATGCAAGAATTGAGGGAATTCCGACAACTTTGAAAAAACGGTGCCCAAGGCTGCCCAAGACAGCCTAGGCCGATGGCACAATTGTGGTGCACCGCTGCAACAACTCCGCACCCGAGGCCTCAAATCGAAATTCCGCCTCGACACAAGTGATTTTTTTGTCGATTTAGGGGGGTATGCAAGAATTGAGAGAATTCCGACAACTTTGAAAAAATGGTGCACGAGGCTGCCCAACCCAAGACAGCAGCCTAGGGGGGGCCGGCGGCCCCCCGTGTGGTGCACGACGTCGAAAACTCCGCACCCGAGGCCTCAAATCGAAATTCCGCCTCGACACAAGTGATTATTTTGTCGATTTAGGGGGGTATGCAAGCTTTCGAAGAATTCCGACAACTTCGAAAAACGGGCCCCACGAACGCTGCCCCCGTCAAAACTCCCGTCCCGGGACCTCGGATGCTAAATTTAACGCTGGAAATGGATTCCTGGGCTGATTTTAGGGGGGGGTGCATAGGCTCACTGAAATTTGGGGTGTATAAATAGGTAATCTAATAGTACTACCTCCTCGGCCATTTTAATATCTAGTGCTGTCACCTGGGATCTTTTTTTTTAAGCATATATAGGGGAGGGGGTGCTCACTAGGCAGCATGGGCGGAGGATGCGCGCGCAAGGGGCCTGCGGCCCCCCAAGCGCCCGCACATGCGCGCACAAGTGAGCTCGCCCCCGAACCTCTTCCGCACGGGCCCCCGCCGTGCGGTCGTAGGCGGCCGGCCACCCACCGGCGGCACCGCGCTCCGGCGCGGCGGGGGGCGTCCCACTCCGGCGAAATTTTTTTTTTTTAAAAATTTCGATGCTTGGCCACGCGAAGGCCGTGCAAAGGCCCCTTCTCGAGAAAATAGGCACACGTTCGGACGTTGAGCTCACGCATTCGATGGGGATGGACGCCAATATATACGGCCTCCGCTTGTCGATTGCGGTGCTCAAGCAGGAAGAGCAACGTGCCCTTACCTTATCTCCCGAATAGGGCCGATGCGCGGCCGAGGGTGGCGGGGCATATCGTGGCGCAATCGGTCTGGCCTCGGCCATTCGGCGCCCCGCGTCGGGCAACTCGGGAGAGAACAAGCCAGCGTTCGGATGCGGTAGCTAAGCCTTCGATGGGTACGGGGGGCCAATTTAAACGGCCTCCCTCTTGTCGATTGCGGTGCTAAGCGGAAGGACAGCGAGCCCAATTCACTCCCGAATTTCCCGACGCACGGGCGCGACGGTTGCAACACCCCGTGGGATTCGGTTTCGGCGCCCCGCGTC
>CAVLYN010000015.1:110000-112500 GCA_963675135.1 Galeopsis tetrahit
GGTGCCCAAGGCTGCCCAAGACAGCCTAGGCCGATGGCACAATTGTGGTGCACCGCTGCAACAACTCCGCACCCGAGGCCTCAAATCGAAATTCCGCCTCGACACAAGTGATTTTTTTGTCGATTCAGGGGGGTATGCAAGAATTGAGGGAATTCCGACAACTTTGAAAAAATGGTGCCCAAGGCTGCCCAAGACAGCCTAGGCCGAAGGCACAATTGTGGTGCACCGCTGCAACAACTCCGCACCCGAGGCCTCAAATCGAAATTGCGCCTCGACACAAGTGATTTTTTTGTCGATTTAGGGGGGTATGCAAGAATTGAGAGAATTCCGACAACTTTGAAAAAATGGTGCACAAGGCTGCCCAAGACAGCCTAGGCCGATGGCACAATTGTGGTGCACCGCTGCAACAACTCCGCACCCGAGGCCTCAAATCGAAATTCCGCCTCGACACAAGTGATTTTTTTGTCGATTTAGGGGGGTATGCAAGAATTTAGAGAATTCCGACAACTTTGAAAAAATGGTGCCCAAGACAGCCTAGGCCGATGGCACAATTGTGGTGCACCGCTGCAACAACTCCGCACCCGAGGCCTCAAATCGAAATTCCGCCTCGACACAAGTGATTTTTTTGTCGATTCAGGGGGGTATGCAAGAATTGAGGGAATTCCGACAACTTTGAAAAAATGGTGCCCAAGGCTGCCCAAGACAGCCTAGGCCGAAGGCACAATTGTGGTGCACCGCTGCAACAACTCCGCACCCGAGGCCTCAAATCGAAATTCCGCCTCGACACAAGTGATTTTTTTGTCGATTTAGGGGGGTATGCAAGAATTGAGAGAATTCCGACAACTTTGAAAAAATGGTGCACGAGGCTGCCCAAGACAGCCTAGGCCGATGGCACAATTGTGGTGCACCGCTGCAACAACTCCGCACCCGAGGCCTCAAATCGAAATTCCGCCTCGACACAAGTGATTTTTTTGTCGATTTAGGGGGGTATGCAAGAATTGAGGGAATTCCGACAACTTTGAAAAAACGGTGCCCAAGGCTGCCCAAGACAGCCTAGGCCGATGGCACAATTGTGGTGCACCGCTGCAACAACTCCGCACCCGAGGCCTCAAATCGAAATTCCGCCTCGACACAAGTGATTTTTTTGTCGATTTAGGGGGGTATGCAAGAATTGAGAGAATTCCGACAACTTTGAAAAAATGGTGCACGAGGCTGCCCAAGACAGCAGCCTAGGGGGGGCCGGCGGCCCCCCGTGTGGTGCACGACGTCGAAAACTCCGCACCCGAGGCCTCAAATCGAAATTCCGCCTCGACACAAGTGATTATTTTGTCGATTTAGGGGGGTATGCAAGCTTTCGAAGAATTCCGACAACTTCGAAAAACGGGCCCCACGAACGCTGCCCCCGTCAAAACTCCCGTCCCGGGACCTCGGATGCTAAATTTAACGCTGGAAATGGATTCCTGGGCTGATTTTAGGGGGGGGTGCATAGGCTCACTGAAATTTGGGGTGTATAAATAGGTAATCTAATAGTACTACCTCCTCGGCCATTTTAATATCTAGTGCTGTCACCTGGGATCTTTTTTTTTAAGCATATATAGGGGAGGGGGTGCTCACTAGGCAGCATGGGCGGAGGATGCGCGCGCAAGGGGCCTGCGGCCCCCCAAGCGCCCGCACATGCGCGCACAAGTGAGCTCGCCCCCGAACCTCTTCCGCACGGGCCCCCGCCGTGCGGTCGTAGGCGGCCGGCCACCCACCGGCGGCACCGCGCTCCGGCGCGGCGGGGGGCGTCCCACTCCGGCGAAATTTTTTTTTTTTAAAAATTTCGATGCTTGGCCACGCGAAGGCCGTGCAAAGGCCCCTTCTCGAGAAAATAGGCACACGTTCGGACGTTGAGCTCACGCATTCGATGGGGATGGACGCCAATATATACGGCCTCCGCTTGTCGATTGCGGTGCTCAAGCAGGAAGAGCAACGTGCCCTTACCTTATCTCCCGAATAGGGCCGATGCGCGGCCGAGGGTGGCGGGGCATATCGTGGCGCAATCGGTCTGGCCTCGGCCATTCGGCGCCCCGCGTCGGGCAACTCGGGAGAGAACAAGCCAGCGTTCGGATGCGGTAGCTAAGCCTTCGATGGGTACGGGGGGCCAATTTAAACGGCCTCCCTCTTGTCGATTGCGGTGCTAAGCGGAAGGACAGCGAGCCCAATTCACTCCCGAATTTCCCGACGCACGGGCGCGACGGTTGCAACACCCCGTGGGATTCGGTTTCGGCGCCCCGCGTCGGGCAACTCGGGAGAGAACACGCCAGCGTTCGGATGCGGTAGCTAAGCCTTCGATGGGTACGGGGGGCCAATTTAAACGGCCTCCCTCTTGTCGATCGCGGTGCTAAGCGGAAGGACAGCGAGCCCAATTCACTCCCGAATTTCCCGACGCACGGGCGCGACGGTAGCAAAAACAACTCGTGGGATTCGGTTTCGGCGCCCCGCGTCGGGCAACTCGGGA
>CAVLYN010000015.1:132500-135000 GCA_963675135.1 Galeopsis tetrahit
TAGGGGGGTATGCAAGAATTTAGAGAATTCCGACAACTTTGAAAAAATGGTGCCCAAGACAGCCTAGGCCGATGGCACAATTGTGGTGCACCGCTGCAACAACTCCGCACCCGAGGCCTCAAATCGAAATTCCGCCTCGACACAAGTGATTTTTTTGTCGATTCAGGGGGGTATGCAAGAATTGAGGGAATTCCGACAACTTTGAAAAAATGGTGCCCAAGGCTGCCCAAGACAGCCTAGGCCGAAGGCACAATTGTGGTGCACCGCTGCAACAACTCCGCACCCGAGGCCTCAAATCGAAATTCCGCCTCGACACAAGTGATTTTTTTGTCGATTTAGGGGGGTATGCAAGAATTGAGAGAATTCCGACAACTTTGAAAAAATGGTGCACGAGGCTGCCCAAGACAGCCTAGGCCGATGGCACAATTGTGGTGCACCGCTGCAACAACTCCGCACCCGAGGCCTCAAATCGAAATTCCGCCTCGACACAAGTGATTTTTTTGTCGATTTAGGGGGGTATGCAAGAATTGAGGGAATTCCGACAACTTTGAAAAAACGGTGCCCAAGGCTGCCCAAGACAGCCTAGGCCGATGGCACAATTGTGGTGCACCGCTGCAACAACTCCGCACCCGAGGCCTCAAATCGAAATTCAGCCTCGACACAAGTGATTTTTTTGTCGATTTAGGGGGGTATGCAAGAATTGAGAGAATTCCGACAACTTTGAAAAAATGGTGCACGAGGCTGCCCAAGACAGCAGCCTAGGGGGGGCCGGCGGCCCCCCGTGTGGTGCACGACGTCGAAACTCCGCACCCGAGGCCTCAAATCGAAATTCCGCCTCGACACAAGTGATTATTTTGTCGATTTAGGGGGGTATGCAAGCTTTCGAAGAATTCCGACAACTTCGAAAAACGGGCCCCACGAACGCTGCCCCCGTCAAAACTCCCGTCCCGGGACCTCGGATGCTAAATTTAACGCTGGAAATGGATTCCTGGGCTGATTTTAGGGGGGGTGCATAGGCTCACTGAAATTTGGGGTGTATAAATAGGTAATCTAATAGTACTACCTCCTCGGCCATTTTAATATCTAGTGCTGTCACCTGGGATCTTTTTTTTTAAGCATATATAGGGGAGGGGGTGCTCACTAGGCAGCATGGGCGGAGGATGCGCGCGCAAGGGGCCTGCGGCCCCCCAAGCGCCCGCACATGCGCGCACAAGTGAGCTCGCCCCCGAACCTCTTCCGCACGGGCCCCCGCCGTGCGGTCGTAGGCGGCCGGCCACCCCCGGCGGCACCGCGCTCCGGCGCGGCGGGGGGCGTCCCACTCCGGCGAAATTTTTTTTTTTTAAAAATTTCGATGCTTGGCCACGCGAAGGCCGTGCAAAGGCCCCTTCTCGAGAAAATAGGCACACGTTCGGACGTTGAGCTCACGCATTCGATGGGGATGGACGCCAATATATACGGCCTCCGCTTGTCGATTGCGGTGCTCAAGCAGGAAGAGCAACGTGCCCTTACCTTATCTCCCGAATAGGGCCGATGCGCGGCCGAGGGTGGCGGGGCATATCGTGGCGCAATCGGTCTGGCCTCGGCCATTCGGCGCCCCGCGTCGGGCAACTCGGGAGAGAACAAGCCAGCGTTCGGATGCGGTAGCTAAGCCTTCGATGGGTACGGGGGGCCAATTTAAACGGCCTCCCTCTTGTCGATTGCGGTGCTAAGCGGAAGGACAGCGAGCCCAATTCACTCCCGAATTTCCCGACGCACGGGCGCGACGGTTGCAACACCCCGTGGGATTCGGTTTCGGCGCCCCGCGTCGGGCAACTCGGGAGAGAACACGCCAGCGTTCGGATGCGGTAGCTAAGCCTTCGATGGGTACGGGGGCCAATTTAAACGGCCTCCCTCTTGTCGATCGCGGTGCTAAGCGGAAGGACAGCGAGCCCAATTCACTCCCGAATTTCCCGACGCACGGGCGCGACGGTAGCAAAAACAACTCGTGGGATTCGGTTTCGGCGCCCCGCGTCGGGCAACTCGGGAGAGAACACGCCAGCGTTCGGATGCGGTAGCTAAGCCTTCGATGGGTACGGGGGGCCAATTTAAACGGCCTCCCTCTTGTCGATCGCGGTGCTAAGCGGAAGGACAGCGAGCCCTATTCACTCCCGAATTTCCCGACGCACGGGCGCGGCGGTAGCAAAAACAACTCGTGGGATTCGGTTTTGGCGCCCCGCGTCGGGCAACTCGGGAGAGAACAAGCCAGCGTTCGGATGCGGTAGCTAAGCCTTCGATGGGTACGGGGGGCCAATTTAAACGGCCTCCCTCTTGTCGATCGCGGTGCTAAGCGGAAGGACAGCGAGCCCAATTCACTCCCGAATTTCCCGACGCACGGGCGCGGCGGTATCAAAAACAACTCGTGGGTTTCGGTTGGGCGCCCCGCTTGCCCCTTCGTCCCTGTAGGCCCGAGCAGCCCACTGCTGCGACGGTCGAACGGGCGAGGGACGGGCGGGGCGTCGCG
>CAVLYN010000015.1:142500-145000 GCA_963675135.1 Galeopsis tetrahit
CCTCAAATCGAAATTCCGCCTCGACACAAGTGATTTTTTTGTCGATTTAGGGGGGTATGCGAGAATTGAGGGAATTCCGACAACTTTGAAAAAACGGTGCCCAAGGCTGCCCAAGACAGCCTAGGCCGATGGCACAATTGTGGTGCACCGCTGCAACAACTCCGCACCCGAGGCCTCAAATCGAAATTCCGCCTCGACACAAGTGATTTTTTTGTCGATTTAGGGGGGTATGCAAGAATTGAGGGAATTCCGACAACTTTGAAAAAACGGTGCCCAAGGCTGCCCAAGACAGCCTAGGCCGAAGGCACAATTGTGGTGCACCGCTGCAACAACTCCGCCCCGAGGCCTCAAATCGAAATTCCGCCTCGACACAAGTGATTTTTTTGTCGATTTAGGGGGGTATGCAAGAATTGAGGGAATTCCGACAACTTTGAAAAAACGGTGCCCAAGGCTGCCCAAGACAGCCTAGGCCGAAGGCACAATTGTGGTGCACCGCTGCAACAACTCCGCACCCGAGGCCTCAAATCGAAATTCCGCCTCGACACAAGTGATTTTTTTGTCGATTTAGGGGGGTATGCGAGAATTGAGGGAATTCCGACAACTTTGAAAAAACGGTGCCCAAGGCTGCCCAAGACAGCCTAGGCCGAAGGCACAATTGTGGTGCACCGCTGCAACAACTCCGCACCCGAGGCCTCAAATCGAAATTCCGCCTCGACACAAGTGATTTTTTGTCGATTTAGGGGGGTATGCGAGAATTGAGGGAATTCCGACAACTTTGAAAAAACGGTGCCCAAGGCTGCCCAAGACAGCCTAGGCCGAAGGCACAATTGTGGTGCACCGCTGCAACAACTCCGCACCCGAGGCCTCAAATCGAAATTCCGCCTCGACACAAGTGATTTTTTTGTCGATTTAGGGGGGTATGCGAGAATTGAGGGAATTCCGACAACTTTGAAAAAACGGTGCCCAAGGCTGCCCAAGACAGCCTAGGCCGAAGGCACAATTGTGGTGCACCGCTGCAACAACTCCGCACCCGAGGCCTCAAATCGAAATTCCGCCTCGACACAAGTGATTTTTTTGTCGATTTAGGGGGGTATGCGAGAATTGAGGGAATTCCGACAACTTTGAAAAAACGGTGCCCAAGGCTGCCCAAGACAGCCTAGGCCGAAGGCACAATTGTGGTGCACCGCTGCAACAACTCCGCACCCGAGGCCTCAAATCGAAATTCCGCCTCGACACAAGTGATTTTTTTGTCGATTTAGGGGGGTATGCGAGAATTGAGGGAATTCCGACAACTTTGAAAAAACGGTGCCCAAGGCTGCCCAAGACAGCCTAGGCCGAAGGCACAATTGTGGTGCACCGCTGCAACAACTCCGCACCCGAGGCCTCAAATCGAAATTCCGCCTCGACACAAGTGATTTTTTTGTCGATTTAGGGGGGTATGCAAGAATTGAGGGAATTCCGACAACTTTGAAAAAACGGTGCCCAAGGCTGCCCAAGACAGCCTAGGCCGATGGCACAATTGTGGTGCACCGCTGCAACAACTCCGCACCCGAGGCCTCAAATCGAAATTCCGCCTCGACACAAGTGATTTTTTTGTCGATTTAGGGGGGTATGCGAGAATTGAGAGAATTCCGACAACTTTGAAAAATGGTGCCCAAGGCTGCCCAAGACAGCCTAGGCCGAAGGCACAATTGTGGTGCACCGCTGCAACAACTCCGCACCCGAGGCCTCAAATCGAAATTCCGCCTCGACACAAGTGATTTTTTTGTCGATTTAGGGGGGTATGCGAGAATTGAGGGAATTCCGACAACTTTGAAAAAACGGTGCCCAAGGCTGCCCAAGACAGCCTAGGCCGAAGGCACAATTGTGGTGCACCGCTGCAACAACTCCGCACCCGAGGCCTCAATCGAAAATTCCGCCTCGACACAAGTGATTTTTTTGTCGATTTAGGGGGGTATGCGAGAATTGAGGGAATTCCGACAACTTTGAAAAAACGGTGCCCAAGGCTGCCCAAGACAGCCTAGGCCGAAGGCACAATTGTGGTGCACCGCTGCAACAACTCCGCACCCGAGGCCTCAAATCGAAATTCCGCCTCGACACAAGTGATTTTTTTGTCGATTTAGGGGGGTATGCGAGAATTGAGGGAATTCCGACAACTTTGAAAAAACGGTGCCCAAGGCTGCCCAAGACAGCCTAGGCCGAAGGCACAATTGTGGTGCACCGCTGCAACAACTCCGCACCCGAGGCCTCAAATCGAAATTCCGCCTCGACACAAGTGATTTTTTTTGTCGATTTAGGGGGGTATGCGAGAATTGAGGGAATTCCGACAACTTTGAAAAACGGTGCCCAAGGCTGCCCAAGACAGCCTAGGCCGAAGGCACAATTGTGGTGCACCCGCTGCAACAAACTCCGCACCCGAGGCCTCAAATCGAAATTCCGCCTCGACACAAGTGATTTTTTTGTCGATTTAGGGGGGTATGCGAGAATTGAGGGAATTCCG
>CAVLYN010000015.1:155000-157500 GCA_963675135.1 Galeopsis tetrahit
ATTTTTTTGTCGATTTAGGGGGGTATGCGAGAATTGAGGGAATTCCGACAACTTTGAAAAAACGGTGCCCAAGGCTGCCCAAGACAGCCTAGGCCGAAGGCACAATTGTGGTGCACCGCTGCAACAACTCCGCACCCAGGGCCTCAAATCGAAATTCCGCCTCGACACAAGTGCTTTTTTTGTCGATTTAGGGGGGTATGCAAGAATTGAGGGAATTCCGACAACTTTGAAAAAACGGTGCCCAAGGCTGCCCAAGACAGCCTAGGCCGAAGGCACAATTGTGGTGCACCGCTGCAACAACTCCGCACCCGAGGCCTCAAATCGAAATTCCGCCTCGACACAAGTGATTTTTTTGTCGATTTAGGGGGGTATGCGAGAATTGAGGGAATTCCGACAACTTTTGAAAAAACGGTGCCCAAGGCTGCCCAAGACAGCCTAGGCCGAAGGCACAATTGTGGTGCACCGCTGCAACAACTCCGCACCCGAGGGCCTCAAATCGAAATTCCGCCTCGACACAAGTGATTTTTTTGTCGATTTAGGGGGGTATGCGAGAATTGAGGGAATTCCGACAACTTTGAAAAAACGGTGCCCAAGGCTGCCCAAGACAGCCTAGGCCGAAGGCACAATTGTGGTGCACCGCTGCAACAACTCCGCACCCGAGGCCTCAAATCGAAATTCCGCCTCGACACAAGTGATTTTTTTGTCGATTTAGGGGGGTAAGCGAGAATTGAGGGAATTCCGACAACTTTGAAAAAACGGTGCCCAAGGGCTGCCCAAGACAGCCTAGGCCGAAGGCACAATTGTGGTGCACCGCTGCAACAACTCCGCACCCGAGGCCTCAAATCGAAATTCCGCCTCGACACAAGTGATTTTTTTGTCGGATTTAGGGGGGTATGCGAGAATTGAGGGAATTCCGACAACTTTGAAAAAACGGTGCCCAAGGCTGCCCAAGACAGCCTAGGCCGAAGGCACAATTGTGGTGCACCGCTGCAACAACTCCGCACCCGAGGCCTCAAATCGAAATTCCGCCTCGACACAAGTGATTTTTTTGTCGATTTAGGGGGGTATGCGAGAATTGAGGGAATTCCGACAACTTTGAAAAAACGGTGCCCAAGGCTGCCCAAGACAGCCTAGGCCGAAGGCACAATTGTGGTGCACCGCTGCAACAACTCCGCACCCGAGGCCTCAAATCGAAATTCCGCCTCGACACAAGTGATTTTTTTTGTCGATTTAGGGGGGTATGCAAGAATTGAGGGAATTCCGACAACTTTGAAAAAACGGTGCCCAAGGCTGCCCAAGACAGCCTAGGCCGATGGCACAATTGTGGTGCACCGCTGCAACAACTCCGCACCCGAGGCCTCAAATCGAAATTCCGCCTCGACACAAGTGATTTTTTGTCGATTTAGGGGGGTATGCGAGAATTGAGAGAATTCGACAACTTTGAAAAAATGGTGCCCAAGGCTGCCCAAGACAGCCTAGGCCGAAGGCACAATTGTGGTGCACCGCTGCAACAACTCCGCACCCGAGGCCTCAAATCGAAATTCCGCCTCGACACAAGTGATTTTTTTGTCGATTTAGGGGGGTATGCGAGAATTGAGGGAATTCCGACAACTTTGAAAAAACGGTGCCCAAGGCTGCCCAAGACAGCCTAGGCCGATGGCACAATTGTGGTGCACCGCTGCAACAACTCCGCACCCGAGGCCTCAAATCGAAATTCCGCCTCGACACAAGTGATTTTTTTGTCGATTTAGGGGGGTATGCAAGAATTGAGAGAATTCCGACAACTTTGAAAAAATGGTGCACGAGGCTGCCCAAGACAGCAGCCTAGGGGGGGCCGGCGGCCCCCCGTGTGGTGCACGACGTCGAAAACTCCGCACCCGTGGCCTCAAATCGAAATTCCGCCTCGACACAAGTGATTATTTTGTCGATTTAGGGGGGTATGCAAGCTTTCGATGAATTCCGACAACTTCGAAAAACGGGCCCCACGAACGCTGCCCCCGTCAAAACTCCCGTCCCGGGACCTCGGATGCTAAATTTAACGATGGAAATGGATTCCTGGGCTGATTTTAGGGGGGGGTGCATAGGCTCACTGAAATTTGGGGTGTATAAATAGGTAATCTAATAGTACTACCTCCTCGGCCATTTTAATATCTAGTGCTGTCACCTGGGATTTTTTTTTTTAAGCCTATATAGGGGAGGGGGTGCTCACTAGGCAGCATGGGCGGAGGATGCGCGCGCAAGGGGCCTGCGGCCCCCCAAGCGCCCGCACATGCGCGCCCAAGTGAGCTCGCACTCGATGAACCTCTTCCGCACGGTAGGCCACGGGGCCGTGCGGTCGTAGTCGGCCACCCGTCGGCCACCCCCCGCTCCGGCGCGGCGGGGGCGGTCCCACTCCGGCGAGATTTTTTTTTTTTTTTTTTTTTTTTTTTTTAAAAAAAAAAAATTCGATGCTTGGCCACTCGATGGCTGTGCAAAGGCCCTTTCTCGAGAAAATAGGCAC
>CAVLYN010000015.1:167500-170000 GCA_963675135.1 Galeopsis tetrahit
GGGTATGCGAGAATTGAGAGAATTCCGACAACTTTGAAAAAATGGTGCCCAAGGCTGCCCAAGACAGCCTAGGCCGAAGGCACAATTGTGGTGCACCGCTGCAACAACTCCGCACCCGAGGCCTCAAATCGAAATTCCGCCTCGACACAAGTGATTTTTTTGTCGATTTAGGGGGGTATGCGAGAATTGAGGGAATTCCGACAACTTTGAAAAAACGGTGCCCAAGGCTGCCCAAGACAGCCTAGGCCGAAGGCACAATTGTGGTGCACCGCTGCAACAACTCCGCACCCGAGGCCTCAAATCGAAATTCCGCCTCGACACAAGTGATTTTTTTGTCGATTTAGGGGGGTATGCGAGAATTGAGGGAATTCCGACAACTTTGAAAAAACGGTGCCCAAGGCTGCCCAAGACAGCCTAGGCCGAAGGCACAATTGTGGTGCACCGCTGCAACAACTCCGCACCCGAGGCCTCAAATCGAAATTCCGCCTCGACACAAGTGATTTTTTTGTCGATTTAGGGGGGTATGCGAGAATTGAGGGAATTCCGACAACTTTGAAAAAACGGTGCCCAAGGCTGCCCAAGACAGCCTAGGCCGAAGGCACAATTGTGGTGCACCGCTGCAACAACTCCGCACCCGAGGCCTCAAATCGAAATTCCGCCTCGACACAAGTGATTTTTTTGTCGATTTAGGGGGGTATGCGAGAATTGAGGGAATTCCGACAACTTTGAAAAAACGGTGCCCAAGGCTGCCCAAGACAGCCTAGGCCGAAGGCACAATTGTGGTGCACCGCTGCAACAACTCCGCACCCGAGGCCTCAAATCGAAATTCCGCCTCGACACAAGTGATTTTTTTGTCGATTTAGGGGGGTATGCGAGAATTGAGGGAATTCCGACAACTTTGAAAAAACGGTGCCCAAGGCTGCCCAAGACAGCCTAGGCCGAAGGCACAATCGTGGTGCACCGCTGCAACAACTCCGCACCCGAGGCCTCAAATCGAAATTCCGCCTCGACACAAGTGATTTTTTTGTCGATTTAGGGGGGTATGCAAGAATTGAGGGAATTCCGACAACTTTGAAAAAACGGTGCCCAAGGCTGCCCAAGACAGCCTAGGCCGATGGCACAATTGTGGTGCACCGCTGCAACAACTCCGCACCCGAGGCCTCAAATCGAAATTCCGCCTCGACACAAGTGATTTTTTTGTCGATTTAGGGGGGTATGCGAGAATTGAGAGAATTCCGACAACTTTGAAAAAATGGTGCCCAAGGCTGCCCAAGACAGCCTAGGCCGAAGGCACAATTGTGGTGCACCGCTGCAACAACTCCGCACCCGAGGCCTCAAATCGAAATTCCGCCTCGACACAAGTGATTTTTTTGTCGATTTAGGGGGGTATGCGAGAATTGAGGGAATTCCGACAACTTTGAAAAAACGGTGCCCAAGGCTGCCCAAGACAGCCTAGGCCGATGGCACAATTGTGGTGCACCGCTGCAACAACTCCGCACCCGAGGCCTCAAATCGAAATTCCGCCTCGACACAAGTGATTTTTTTGTCGATTTAGGGGGGTATGCAAGAATTGAGAGAATTCCGACAACTTTGAAAAAATGGTGCACGAGGCTGCCCAAGACAGCAGCCTAGGGGGGGCCGGCGGCCCCCCGTGTGGTGCACGACGTCGAAAACTCCGCACCCGTGGCCTCAAATCGAAATTCCGCCTCGACACAAGTGATTATTTTGTCGATTTAGGGGGGTATGCAAGCTTTCGATGAATTCCGACAACTTCGAAAAACGGGCCCCACGAACGCTGCCCCCGTCAAAACTCCCGTCCCGGGACCTCGGATGCTAAATTTAACGATGGAAATGGATTCCTGGGCTGATTTTAGGGGGGGGTGCATAGGCTCACTGAAATTTGGGGTGTATAAATAGGTAATCTAATAGTACTACCTCCTCGGCCATTTTAATATCTAGTGCTGTCACCTGGGATTTTTTTTTTTAAGCATATATAGGGGAGGGGGTGCTCACTAGGCAGCATGGGCGGAGGATGCGCGCGCAAGGGGCCTGCGGCCCCCCAAGCGCCCGCACATGCGCGCCCAAGTGAGCTCGCACTCGATGAACCTCTTCCGCACGGTAGGCCACGGGGCCGTGCGGTCGTAGTCGGCCACCCGTCGGCCACCCCCCGCTCCGGCGCGGCGGGGGCGGTCCCACTCCGGCGAGATTTTTTTTTTTTTTTTTTTTTTTTTTTTTAAAAAAAAAAAAATTCGATGCTTGGCCACTCGATGGCTGTGCAAAGGCCCTTTCTCGAGAAAATAGGCACACGTTCGGACGTTGAGCTCACGCATTCGATGGGGATGGACGCCAATATATACGGCCTCCGCTTGTCGATTGCGGTGCTCAAGCAGGAAGAGCAACGTGCCCTTACCTTATCTCCCGAATAGGGCCGAGGGTGGCGGGGCATATCGTGGCGCAATCGGTCTGGCCTCGGCCATTCGGCGCCCCGCGTCGGGCAACT
>CAVLYN010000015.1:180000-182500 GCA_963675135.1 Galeopsis tetrahit
TTCCGACAACTTTGAAAAAACGGTGCCCAAGGCTGCCCAAGACAGCCTAGGCCGAAGGCACAATTGTGGTGCACCGCTGCAACAACTCCGCACCCGAGGCCTCAAATCGAAATTCCGCCTCGACACAAGTGATTTTTTTGTCGATTTAGGGGGGTATGCGAGAATTGAGGGAATTCCGACAACTTTGAAAAAACGGTGCCCAAGGCTGCCCAAGACAGCCTAGGCCGAAGGCACAATTGTGGTGCACCGCTGCAACAACTCCGCACCCGAGGCCTCAAATCGAAATTCCGCCTCGACACAAGTGATTTTTTTGTCGATTTAGGGGGGTATGCGAGAATTGAGGGAATTCCGACAACTTTGAAAAAACGGTGCCCAAGGCTGCCCAAGACAGCCTAGGCCGAAGGCACAATTGTGGTGCACCGCTGCAACAACTCCGCACCCGAGGCCTCAAATCGAAATTCCGCCTCGACACAAGTGATTTTTTTGTCGATTTAGGGGGGTATGCGAGAATTGAGGGAATTCCGACAACTTTGAAAAAACGGTGCCCAAGGCTGCCCAAGACAGCCTAGGCCGAAGGCACAATTGTGGTGCACCGCTGCAACAACTCCGCACCCGAGGCCTCAAATCGAAATTCCGCCTCGACACAAGTGATTTTTTTGTCGATTTAGGGGGGTATGCGAGAATTGAGGGAATTCCGACAACTTTGAAAAAACGGTGCCCAAGGCTGCCCAAGACAGCCTAGGCCGAAGGCACAATTGTGGTGCACCGCTGCAACAACTCCGCACCCGAGGCCTCAAATCGAAATTCCGCCTCGACACAAGTGATTTTTTTGTCGATTTAGGGGGGTATGCAAGAATTGAGGGAATTCCGACAACTTTGAAAAAACGGTGCCCAAGGCTGCCCAAGACAGCCTAGGCCGATGGCACAATTGTGGTGCACCGCTGCAACAACTCCGCACCCGAGGCCTCAAATCGAAATTCCGCCTCGACACAAGTGATTTTTTTGTCGATTTAGGGGGGTATGCGAGAATTGAGAGAATTCCGACAACTTTGAAAAAATGGTGCCCAAGGCTGCCCAAGACAGCCTAGGCCGAAGGCACAATTGTGGTGCACCGCTGCAACAACTCCGCACCCGAGGCCTCAAATCGAAATTCCGCCTCGACACAAGTGATTTTTTTGTCGATTTAGGGGGGTATGCGAGAATTGAGGGAATTCCGACAACTTTGAAAAAACGGTGCCCAAGGCTGCCCAAGACAGCCTAGGCCGATGGCACAATTGTGGTGCACCGCTGCAACAACTCCGCACCCGAGGCCTCAAATCGAAATTCCGCCTCGACACAAGTGATTTTTTTGTCGATTTAGGGGGGTATGCAAGAATTGAGAGAATTCCGACAACTTTGAAAAAATGGTGCACGAGGCTGCCCAAGACAGCAGCCTAGGGGGGGCCGGCGGCCCCCCGTGTGGTGCACGACGTCGAAAACTCCGCACCCGTGGCCTCAAATCGAAATTCCGCCTCGACACAAGTGATTATTTTGTCGATTTAGGGGGGTATGCAAGCTTTCGATGAATTCCGACAACTTCGAAAAACGGGCCCCACGAACGCTGCCCCCGTCAAAACTCCCGTCCCGGGACCTCGGATGCTAAATTTAACGATGGAAATGGATTCCTGGGCTGATTTTAGGGGGGGGTGCATAGGCTCACTGAAATTTGGGGTGTATAAATAGGTAATCTAATAGTACTACCTCCTCGGCCATTTTAATATCTAGTGCTGTCACCTGGGATTTTTTTTTTTAAGCATATATAGGGGAGGGGGTGCTCACTAGGCAGCATGGGCGGAGGATGCGCGCGCAAGGGGCCTGCGGCCCCCCAAGCGCCCGCACATGCGCGCCCAAGTGAGCTCGCACTCGATGAACCTCTTCCGCACGGTAGGCCACGGGGCCGTGCGGTCGTAGTCGGCCACCCGTCGGCCACCCCCCGCTCCGGCGCGGCGGGGGCGGTCCCACTCCGGCGAGATTTTTTTTTTTTTTTTTTTTTTTTTTTTAAAAAAAAAAAAAATTCGATGCTTGGCCACTCGATGGCTGTGCAAAGGCCCTTTCTCGAGAAAATAGGCACACGTTCGGACGTTGAGCTCACGCATTCGATGGGGATGGACGCCAATATATACGGCCTCCGCTTGTCGATTGCGGTGCTCAAGCAGGAAGAGCAACGTGCCCTTACCTTATCTCCCGAATAGGGCCGAGGGTGGCGGGGCATATCGTGGCGCAATCGGTCTGGCCTCGGCCATTCGGCGCCCCGCGTCGGGCAACTCGGGAGAGAACAAGCCAGCGTTCGGATGCGGTGCTAAGCCTTCGATGGGTACGGGGGGCCAATTTAAACGGCCTCCCTCTTGTCGATCGCGGTGCTAAGCGGAAGGACAGCGAGCCCAATTCACTCCCGAATTTCCCGACGCACGGGCGCGACGGTTGCAACACCCCGTGGGATTCGGTTTCGGCGCCCCGCGTC
>CAVLYN010000015.1:192500-194707 GCA_963675135.1 Galeopsis tetrahit
AGGCTGCCCAAGACAGCCTAGGCCGAAGGCACAATTGTGGTGCACCGCTGCAACAACTCCGCACCCGAGGCCTCAAATCGAAATTCCGCCTCGACACAAGTGATTTTTTTGTCGATTTAGGGGGGTATGCGAGAATTGAGGGAATTCCGACAACTTTGAAAAAACGGTGCCCAAGGCTGCCCAAGACAGCCTAGGCCGAAGGCACAATTGTGGTGCACCGCTGCAACAACTCCGCACCCGAGGCCTCAAATCGAAATTCCGCCTCGACACAAGTGATTTTTTTGTCGATTTTAGGGGGGTATGCGAGAATTGAGGGAATTCCGACAACTTTGAAAAAACGGTGCCCAAGGCTGCCCAAGACAGCCTAGGCCGAAGGCACAATTGTGGTGCACCGCTGCAACAACTCCGCACCCGAGGCCTCAAATCGAAATTCCGCCTCGACACAAGTGATTTTTTTGTCGATTTAGGGGGGTATGCGAGAATTGAGGGAATTCCGACAACTTTGAAAAAACGGTGCCCAAGGCTGCCCAAGACAGCCTAGGCCGAAGGCACAATTGTGGTGCACCGCTGCAACAACTCCGCACCCGAGGCCTCAAATCGAAATTCCGCCTCGACACAAGTGATTTTTTTGTCGATTTAGGGGGGTATGCAAGAATTGAGGGAATTCCGACAACTTTGAAAAAACGGTGCCCAAGGCTGCCCAAGACAGCCTAGGCCGATGGCACAATTGTGGTGCACCGCTGCAACAACTCCGCACCCGAGGCCTCAAATCGAAATTCCGCCTCGACACAAGTGATTTTTTTGTCGATTTAGGGGGGTATGCGAGAATTGAGAGAATTCCGACAACTTTGAAAAAATGGTGCCCAAGGCTGCCCAAGACAGCCTAGGCCGAAGGCACAATTGTGGTGCACCGCTGCAACAACTCCGCACCCGAGGCCTCAAATCGAAATTCCGCCTCGACACAAGTGATTTTTTTGTCGATTTAGGGGGGTATGCGAGAATTGAGGGAATTCCGACAACTTTGAAAAAACGGTGCCCAAGGCTGCCCAAGACAGCCTAGGCCGATGGCACAATTGTGGTGCACCGCTGCAACAACTCCGCACCCGAGGCCTCAAATCGAAATTCCGCCTCGACACAAGTGATTTTTTTGTCGATTTAGGGGGGTATGCAAGAATTGAGAGAATTCCGACAACTTTGAAAAAATGGTGCACGAGGCTGCCCAAGACAGCAGCCTAGGGGGGGCCGGCGGCCCCCCGTGTGGTGCACGACGTCGAAAACTCCGCACCCGTGGCCTCAAATCGAAATTCCGCCTCGACACAAGTGATTATTTTGTCGATTTAGGGGGGTATGCAAGCTTTCGATGAATTCCGACAACTTCGAAAAACGGGCCCCACGAACGCTGCCCCCGTCAAAACTCCCGTCCCGGGACCTCGGATGCTAAATTTAACGATGGAAATGGATTCCTGGGCTGATTTTAGGGGGGGTGCATAGGCTCACTGAAATTTGGGGTGTATAAATAGGTAATCTAATAGTACTACCTCCTCGGCCATTTTAATATCTAGTGCTGTCACCTGGGATTTTTTTTTTTAAGCATATATAGGGGAGGGGGTGCTCACTAGGCAGCATGGGCGGAGGATGCGCGCGCAAGGGGCCTGCGGCCCCCCAAGCGCCCGCACATGCGCGCCCAAGTGAGCTCGCACTCGATGAACCTCTTCCGCACGGTAGGCCACGGGGCCGTGCGGTCGTAGTCGGCCACCCGTCGGCCACCCCCGCTCCGGCGCGGCGGGGGCGGTCCCACTCCGGCGAGATTTTTTTTTTTTTTTTTTTTTTTTTTTTAAAAAAAAAAAAATTCGATGCTTGGCCACTCGATGGCTGTGCAAAGGCCCTTTCTCGAGAAAATAGGCACACGTTCGGACGTTGAGCTCACGCATTCGATGGGGATGGACGCCAATATATACGGCCTCCGCTTGTCGATTGCGGTGCTCAAGCAGGAAGAGCAACGTGCCCTTACCTTATCTCCCGAATAGGGCCGAGGGTGGCGGGGCATATCGTGGCGCAATCGGTCTGGCCTCGGCCATTCGGCGCCCCGCGTCGGGCAACTCGGGAGAGAACAAGCCAGCGTTCGGATGCGGTGCTAAGCCTTCGATGGGTACGGGGGGCCAATTTAAACGGCCTCCCTCTTGTCGATCGCGGTGCTAAGCGGAAGG
>CAVLYN010000016.1:15000-17500 GCA_963675135.1 Galeopsis tetrahit
CAAGACAGCCTAGGCCGAAGGCACAATTGTGGTGCACCGCTGCAACAACTCCGCACCCGAGGCCTCAAATCGAAATTCCGCCTCGACACAAGTGATTGTTTTGTCGATTCAGGGGGGTATTCAAGAATTGAGAGAATTCCGACAACTTTGAAAAAATGGTGCCCAAGGCTGCCCAAGACAGCCTAGGCCGATGGCACAATTGTGGTGCACCGCTGCAACAACTCCGCACCCGAGGCCTCAAATCGAAATTCCGCCTCGACACAAGTGATTTTTTTGTCGATTCAGGGGGGTATGCAAGAATTGAGGGAATTCCGACAACTTTGAAAAAATGGTGCCCAAGGCTGCCCAAGACAGCCTAGGCCGAAGGCACAATTGTGGTGCACCGCTGCAACAACTCCGCACCCGAGGCCTCAAATCGAAATTCCGCCTCGACACAAGTGATTTTTTTGTCGATTTAGGGGGGTATGCAAGAATTGAGAGAATTCCGACAACTTTGAAAAAATGGTGCACAAGGCTGCCCAAGACAGCCTAGGCCGATGGCACAATTGTGGTGCACCGCTGCAACAACTCCGCACCCGAGGCCTCAAATCGAAATTCCGCCTCGACACAAGTGATTTTTTTTGTCGATTCAGGGGGTATGCAAGAATTGAGGGAATTCCGACAACTTTGAAAAAATGGTGCCCAAGGCTGCCCAAGACAGCCTAGGCCGAAGGCACAATTGTGGTGCACCGCTGCAACAACTCCGCCCCCGAGGCCTCAAATCGAAATTCCGCCTCGACACAAGTGATTTTTTTGTCGATTTAGGGGGGTATGCAAGAATTGAGAGAATTCCGACAACTTTGAAAAAATGGTGCACGAGGCTGCCCAAGACAGCCTAGGTCGATGGCACAATTGTGGTGCACCGCTGCAACAACTCCGCACCCGAGGCCTCAAATCGAAATTCCGCCTCGACACAAGTGATTTTTTTGTCGATTCAGGGGGGTATGCAAGAATTGAGGGAATTCCGACAACTTTGAAAAAACGGTGCCCAAGGCTGCCCAAGACAGCCTAGGCCGATGGCACAATTGTGGTGCACCGCTGCAACAACTCCGCACCCGAGGCCTCAAATCGAAATTCCGCCTCGACACAAGTGATTATTTTGTCGATTTAGGGGGGTATGCAAGCTTTCGAAGAATTCCGACAACTTCGAAAAACGGGCCCCACGAACGCTGCCCCCGTCAAAACTCCCGTCCCGGGACCTCGGATGCTAAATTTAACGCTGGAAATGGATTCCTGGGCTGATTTTAGGGGGGGGTGCATAGGCTCACTGAAATTTGGGGTGTCTAAATAGGTAATCTAATAGTACTACCTCCTCGGCCATTTTAATATCTAGTGCTGTCACCTGGGATTTTTTTTTTTAAGCATATATAGGGGAGGGGGTGCTCACTAGGCAGCATGGGCGGAGGATGCGCGCGCAAGGGGCCTGCGGCCCCCCAAGCGCCCGCACATGCGCGCACAAGTGAGCTCGCCCCCGAACCTCTTCCGCACGGGCCCCCGCCGTGCGGTCGTAGGCGGCCGGCCACCCACCGGCGGCACCGCGCTCCGGCGCGGCGGGGGGCGTCCCACTCCGGCGAAATTTTTTTTTTTAAAAAATTTCGATGCTTGGCCACGCGAAGGCCGTGCAAAGGCCCCTTCTCGAGAAAATAGGCACACGTTCGGACGTTGAGCTCACGCATTCGATGGGGATGGACGCCAATATATACGGCCTCCGCTTGTCGATTGCGGTGCTCAAGCAGGAAGAGCAACGTGCCCTTACCTTATCTCCCGAATAGGGCCGATGCGCGGCCGAGGGTGGCGGGGCATATCGTGGCGCAATCGGTCTGGCCTCGGCCATTCGGCGCCCCGCGTCGGGCAACTCGGGAGAGAACAAGCCAGCGTTCGGATGCGGTAGCTAAGCCTTCGATGGGTACGGGGGGCCAATTTAAACGGCCTCCCTCTTGTCGATCGCGGTGCTAAGCGGAAGGACAGCGAGCCCAATTCACTCCCGAATTTCCCGACGCACGGGCGCGACGGTTGCAACACCCCGTGGGATCCGGTTTCGGCGCCCCGCGTCGGGCAACTCGGGAGAGAACACGCCAGCGTTCGGATGCGGTAGCTAAGCCTTCGATGGGTACGGGGGGCCAATTTAAACGGCCTCCCTCTTGTCGATCGCGGTGCTAAGCGGAAGGACAGCGAGCCCAATTCACTCCCGAATTTCCCGACGCACGGGCGCGACGGTAGCAAAAACAACTCGTGGGATTCGGTTTCGGCGCCCCGCGTCGGGCAACTCGGGAGAGAACACGCCAGCGTTCGGATGCGGTAGCTAAGCCTTCGATGGGTACGGGGGGCCAATTTAAACGGCCTCCCTCTTGTCGATCGCGGTGCTAAGCGGAAGGACAGCGAGCCCAATTCACTCCCGAATTTCCCGACGCACGGGCGCGGCGGTAGCAAAAACAACTCGTGGGATTCGGTTTCGGCGCCC
>CAVLYN010000017.1:0-2500 GCA_963675135.1 Galeopsis tetrahit
TCTTTGAGACAAGCATATGACTACTGGCAGGATCAACCAGGTAGCATTCCTCGTCGACGCCGGCCGGGCACGCTCCGAGCCGCGGGGCAAGCGGAGCGAGGCCCGGGCGACGGTCGTCCGCAGGGAGCTCTTATTACTAGAGGGACGTGTAGAGGCCGTGGCCTCGTAGCCGCTTGATTTTCCGCATCCGAGGGACCGAGCGCGCCCCCGCGGGTCGACGGGCCGAGCGATCGCGCTTGACGAGTGCTCGGGAGCGCGAGACGCGGGGGCGGCTTCGATGTCCTCCCCGCGCCGCGTCTCCTTGCGGAGCCGCTTCGAGGGGAGGAGCGAGGGGCTAGGGTCGCCGAGGACTGCCGTTCGCTGGGAATTCAGCACAGGAAACCGACGTCGGCCAAGGCGTGCTCGCGCTTGGGCCGAAAACTGAAGGGCACCGCTCGGGGCGCGGTCGCTGCCGAGGCAGGGATCCGACGTCCGATGCGAGCCGAACACCACTCACGCGCCGCTACGTCAGCACCGCCCGAGAACACAAACCCGACGCTCGGCGTTCCGCGATGCGAGGCAACGCGGGCGCCGAAGCGAGGGCCGATGAACCCGGGCAGTGTGCGCCCGACGCGACGCCCCGCCCGTCCCTCGCCCGTTCGACCGTCGCAGCAGTGGGCTGCTCGGGCCTACAGGGGACGAAGGGGCAAGCGGGGCGCCCAACCGAAACCACGAGTTGTTTTTGCTACCGCCGCGCCCGTGCGTCGGGAAATTCGGGAGTGAATTGGGCTCGCTGTCCTTCCGCTTAGCACCGCGATCGACAAGAGGGAGGCCGTTTAAATTGGCCCCCCGTACCCATCGAAGGCTTAGCTACCGCATCCGAACGCTGGCTTGTTCTCTCCCGAGTTGCCCGACGCGGGGCGCCGAAACCGAATCCCACGAGTTGTTTTTGCTACCGCCGCGCCCGTGCGTCGGGAAATTCGGGGAGTGAATTGGGCTCGCTGTCCTTCCGCTTAGCAGCGATCGACAAGAGGGAGGCCGTTTAAATTGGCCCCCCGTAACCCATCGAAGGCTTAGCTACCGCATCCGAACGCTGGCGTGTTCTCTCCCGAGTTGCCCGACGCGGGGCGCGAAACCGAATCCCACGGGGTGTTGCAACCGTCGCGCCCGTGCGTCGGGAAATTCGGGAGTGAATTGGGCTCGCTGTCCTTCCGCTTAGCACCGCGATCGACAAGAGGGAGGCCGTTTAAATTGGCCCCCCGTACCCATCGAAGGCTTAGCACCGCATCCGAACGCTGGCTTGTTCTCTCCCGAGTTGCCCGACGCGGGGCGCCGAATGGCCGAGGCCAGACCGATTGCGCCACGATATGCCCCGCCACCCTCGGCCGCGCATCGGCCCTATTCGGGAGATAAGGTAAGGGCACGTTGCTCTTCCTGCTTGAGCACCGCAATCGACAAGCGGAGGCCGTATATATTGGCGTCCATCCCCATCGAATGCGTGAGCTCAACGTCCGAACGTGTGCCTATTTTCTCGAGAAAGGGCCTTTGCACAGCCATCGAGTGGCCAAGCAACGGAATTTTTTTTTTTTTAAAAAAAAAAAAAAAAAAAAAAAAAAAAATCTCGCCGGAGTGGGACCGCCCCCGCCGCGCCGGAGCGGGGGGTGGCCGACGGGTGGCCGACTACGACCGCACGGCCCCGTGGCCTACCGTGCGGAAGAGGTTCATCGAGTGCGAGCTCACTTGGGCGCGCATGTGCGGGCGCTTGGGGGGCCGCAGGCCCCTGCGCGCGCATCCTCCGCCCATGCTGCCTAGTGAGCACCCCTCCCCTATATATGCTTAAAAAAAAAAATCCCAGTGACAGCACTTAGATATTAAAATGGCCGAGGAGGTAGTACTATTAGATTACCTATTTATACACCCCAAATTTCAGTGAGCCTATGCACCCCCCCCTAAAATCAGCCCAGGAATCCATTTCCATCGTTAAATTTAGCATCCGAGGTCCGGGACGGGAGTTTTGACGGGGGCAGCGTTCGTGGGGCCCGTTTTTCGAAGTTGTCGGAATTCATCGAAAGCTTGCATACCCCCCTAAATCGACAAAATAATCACTTGTGTCGAGGCGGAATTTCGATTTGAGGCCACGGGTGCGGAGTTTTCGACGTCGTGCACCACACGGGGGGCCGCCGGCCCCCCTAGGCTGCTGTCTTGGGCAGCCTCGTGCACCATTTTTTCAAAGTTGTCGGAATTCTCTCAATTCTTGCATACCCCCCTAAATCGACAAAAAAATCACTTGTGTCGAGGCGGAATTTCGATTTGAGGCTCGGGTGCGGAGTTGTTGCAGCGGTGCACCACAATTGTGCCATCGGCCTAGGCTGTCTTGGGCAGCCTTGGGCACCGTTTTTTCAAAGTTGTCGGAATTCCCTCAATTCTCGCATACCCCCCTAAATCGACAAAAATCACTTGTGTCGAGGCGGAATTTCGATTTGAGGCCTCGGGTGCGAGTTGTTGCAGCGGTGCACCACAA
>CAVLYN010000017.1:12500-15000 GCA_963675135.1 Galeopsis tetrahit
CGAAGGCTTAGCACCGCATCCGAACGCTGGCTTGTTCTCTCCCGAGTTGCCCGACGCGGGGCGCCGAATGGCCGAGGCCAGACCGATTGCGCCACGATATGCCCCGCCACCCTCGGCCGCGCATCGGCCCTATTCGGGAGATAAGGTAAGGGCACGTTGCTCTTCCTGCTTGAGCACCGCAATCGACAAGCGGAGGCCGTATATATTGGCGTCCATCCCCATCGAATGCGTGAGCTCAACGTCCGAACGTGGCCTATTTTCTCGAGAAAGGGCCTTTGCACAGCCATCGAGTGGCCAAGCATCGAATTTTTTTTTTTTTAAAAAAAAAAAAAAAAAAAAAAAAAAAAATCTCGCCGGAGTGGGACCGCCCCCGCCGCGCCGGAGCGGGGGGTGGCCGACGGGTGGCCGACTACGACCGCACGGCCCCGTGGCCTACCGTGCGGAAGAGGTTCATCGAGTGCGAGCTCACTTGGGCGCGCATGTGCGGGCGCTTGGGGGGCCGCAGGCCCCTTGCGCGCGCATCCTCCGCCCATGCTGCCTAGTGAGCACCCCCTCCCCTATATATGCTTAAAAAAAAAAATCCCAGGTGACAGCACTAGATATTAAAATGGCCGAGGAGGTAGTACTATTAGATTACCTATTTATACACCCCAAATTTCAGTGAGCCTATGCACCCCCCCCTAAAATCAGCCCAGGAATCCATTTCCATCGTTAAATTTAGCATCCGAGGTCCCGGGACGGGAGTTTTGACGGGGGCAGCGTTCGTGGGGCCCGTTTTTCGAAGTTGTCGGAATTCATCGAAAGCTTGCATACCCCCCTAAATCGACAAAATAATCACTTGTGTCGAGGCGGAATTTCGATTTGAGGCCACGGGTGCGGAGTTTTCGACGTCGTGCACCACACGGGGGGCCGCCGGCCCCCCCTAGGCTGCTGTCTTGGGCAGCCTCGTGCACCATTTTTTCAAAGTTGTCGGAATTCTCTCAATTCTTGCATACCCCCCTAAATCGACAAAAAAATCACTTGTGTCGAGGCGGAATTTCGATTTGAGGCCTCGGGTGCGGAGTTGTTGCAGCGGTGCACCACAATTGTGCCATCGGCCTAGGCTGTCTTGGGCAGCCTTGGGCACCGTTTTTTCAAAGTTGTCGGAATTCCCTCAATTCTCGCATACCCCCCTAAATCGACAAAAAAATCACTTGTGTCGAGGCGGAATTTCGATTTGAGGCCTCGGGTGCGGAGTTGTTGCAGCGGTGCACCACAATTGTGCCTTCGGCCTAGGCTGTCTTGGGCAGCCTTGGGCACCATTTTTTCAAAGTTGTCGGAATTCTCTCAATTCTCGCATACCCCCCTAAATCGACAAAAAAATCACTTGTGTCGAGGCGGAATTTCGATTTGAGGCCTCGGGTGCGGAGTTGTTGCAGCGGTGCACCACAATTGTGCCATCGGCCTAGGCTGTCTTGGGCAGCCTTGGGCACCGTTTTTTCAAAGTTGTCGGAATTCCCTCAATTCTTGCATACCCCCCTAAATCGACAAAAAAATCACTTGTGTCGAGGCGGAATTTCGATTTGAGGCCTCGGGTGCGGAGTTGTTGCAGCGGTGCACCACAATTGTGCCTTCGGCCTAGGCTGTCTTGGGCAGCCTTGGGCACCGTTTTTTCAAAGTTGTCGGAATTCCCTCAATTCTCGCATACCCCCCTAAATCGACAAAAAAATCACTTGTGTCGAGGCGGAATTTCGATTTGAGGCCTCGGGTGCGGAGTTGTTGCAGCGGTGCACCACAATTGTGCCTTCGGCCTAGGCTGTCTTGGGCAGCCTTGGGCACCGTTTTTTCAAAGTTGTCGGAATTCCCTCAATTCTCGCATACCCCCCTAAATCGACAAAAAAATCACTTGTGTCGAGGCGGAATTTCGATTTGAGGCCTCGGGTGCGGAGTTGTTGCAGCGGTGCACCACAATTGTGCCTTCGGCCTAGGCTGTCTTGGGCAGCCTTGGGCACCGTTTTTTCAAAGTTGTCGGAATTCCCTCAATTCTCGCATACCCCCCTAAATCGACAAAAAAATCACTTGTGTCGAGGCGGAATTTCGATTTGAGGCCTCGGGTGCGGAGTTGTTGCAGCGGTGCACCACAATTGTGCCTTCGGCCTAGGCTGTCTTGGGCAGCCTTGGGCACCGTTTTTTCAAAGTTGTCGGAATTCCCTCAATTCTCGCATACCCCCCTAAATCGACAAAAAAATCACTTGTGTCGAGGCGGAATTTCGATTTGAGGCCTCGGGTGCGGAGTTGTTGCAGCGGTGCACCACAATTGTGCCTTCGGCCTAGGCTGTCTTGGGCAGCCTTGGGCACCGTTTTTTCAAAGTTGTCGGAATTCCCTCAATTCTCGCATACCCAAATCGACAAAAAAAATCACTTGTGTCGAGGCGGAATTTCGATTTGAGGCCTCGGGTGCGGAGTTGTTGCAGCGGTGCACCACAATTGTGCCTTCGGCCTAGGCTGTCTTGGGCAG
This sequence comes from Galeopsis tetrahit, assembly GCA_963675135.1. Classification (NCBI taxonomy): domain Eukaryota; kingdom Viridiplantae; phylum Streptophyta; class Magnoliopsida; order Lamiales; family Lamiaceae; genus Galeopsis; species Galeopsis tetrahit. The sequence goes on from CAVLYN010000017.1 coordinate 14,998, forward strand.
CCT
>CAVLYN010000018.1:0-166954 GCA_963675135.1 Galeopsis tetrahit
GGATAAATGTATGAACATCGAAGACGTACTAATGAAAGCAGCGCAGTTAAATTATAATGCTCTTTTAACTGGCTCCCATGGTGTTGGCAAAACACATATGGTTAAAGAAATTTTTAATAAAATGTATGGTGAAATGAATGTGCATTGGCGTTATTTCAGTGCCAGCACTCTCGATCCTTGGGTCGATTTCATTGGTATTCCAAAAAATTACGTTCGTGAAAGTGATGGTCGTGAAGTATTTGGTATCATTCCACCTGAAAACTTTACGGGCGAAGAAAACATTCAGGCAATTTTCTTTGATGAAATTAACCGTGCAGATCCTAAAACGCTTAATGCAATTATGGAGCTTATTCAATTTCGTAGCATTAATGGTCGCAAATTCCCGAATTTGAAAGTTATTTGGGCTGCAAGAAACCCTGACGATGCAAATTATTCTGTAGAAGATATGGATGATGCTCAAGTTGACCGTTTCCCTGTAATGGTTACTATTCCTAACAAACTTAACATTCCTTATTTTGAAGCGAAATATGGGAAAACGATCACTCGTGTTGCAAATCAATGGTGGACTAACGAACTTGTCAAAAAAAGTAATATTTCGCCCCGTAAAATGGACGATATTTTACAAGCTCATAAAGATGATTTTCCTATTGATTATATTGTTAAAAATTCTATCAGTATTCGTCGCCTTCAACATAAATTAGATAATCTTCATGAAATTGAAAGTTTGTTTAGTGTTATCAATGAAGGGAAAGAAGCAATTGTTGCTTATTTTACGATTGATAAAATCACAAGCAGTAAAACTTTTATTGATCTCGATATTATCGAAGACATTTATAAGCATTTGGATGTCGAAGAATGCAATCTTTTGATTGAACAAATCAAAAAAATGCATGCTTATGACTTTGATAAGTACACTGAAAATCATAATAATAACATTAAAGATTTCCCTGCTGTGAGCATTTCACAAAATATTTCTTATCATGTAAAAGAACTTGAACAGTCAAAAAAATTAGCGCTCGAAAACATTAAGCGAGCAGAAAGGGAAGCAAAACGAAAAGCTTTACGCGAATATGAAGAGGCTCTTGCTAAAGAAAATGAAGGCAAACCACAAGTTAATGATAAAGAACTTGATGAAGTTATAAATTTGATCGAAACAAATTATAAAGATAAAAAAGAAAAAATTAATCTGGAAAAAAAGGAGACTATTCCAGAAGCAAAAAGAAATTTTATTTCACGCTTGTTTAATACTTAACAATATAGTATAATAATGCTCTAAAACAGCTATTACAGGACTGATATGAAAATCACTAACAATGAAATCTACAAACCTATTGCGAGTTTTATTTCTCGTTTTGAAGGTATTGTAAATTTGTTTGAGGAAAATGATATTCGTCCTGAATTCTCAGAAAGTATTCCTACTGCTTGTGTTTCTTTTGATTCTCGATATGCTATAATCCCTTCTAAATTTTTAGTTAATGAAGACTTTTGGAATTCATTAAACTACAATGAAAAAGTTTTCGTATATATTCATGAAAATCTTCATATTTTATTTAAACACAATAAAAGAGTTCATGAGTATTTTGATACTATCCTTCCTGAAAAAAGAAGTTATAAAATTATGCAAATTGCAACTGACATTGCAATTAATCACATTATTATCGAAAAATATTTAAATAACATTCCTCTCGTAGCTTTGCCAACATTAAAAAATATGGCTTGCCTTATAGAAAGAGTATTTAAACCAGAAGATTACCCTAACATTCCCAAGCATATGTCTTTTATTTATTACTATGAAAAATATATTGAATTATATGGAATGAAAGAACCAGAGAATGAAAACTTTGACATTCATCCTCAATCGGAAGGAACTTGCGAACAAGAAACAAATGATGTTCAAGAGCAAGATATTGAAGATATTTTAGAATGCATTTTGAAAGAGCTTGGGTTGGAAGTTAATATTGATGAATCAGTCAGTATCAAAGACAAACTATTTACTATAAACTCTAGAATTAATGAATCTTCACAAGAAATTGTTGTTAACAAAGCAAAAAGCTTGGAAGACTATTTTAAAATAGTTATCAACTCTGTTTCTGCTAAAAGACAAAAAGAGGTTTCCTCTTACAACTGGTATGGATTTAATCGAAGAACATCTGTCGCTATGCAATCCATCAGTCCAAGTTTAAATATTCCAGTTAATGCCCAAAAGAAAAAATTGGATGAGGCTGAATATAATATTTGTGCTTATTTAGACGTTTCTGGATCTTGTGAAAGCTATTCTCTTAAATTTATGGAACTAACTTCTAATCTTCCCGAAAATTATAATGTAGATATTTACGTTTTTGCCGATAGAGTAAAGAAGGTAACTATTAACAACAAAAATGGCAAAAAAACTTTCAACTATAATGGTGCTGGACATGAAACCAATATTGCTGATGTTTTAAACAATTATGAAGAAACAAGCAAAACAAAAAAATACGACTCTGTTTTCGTTCTTACTGATGGCGATTATGCAAATATCCGTTCTGACACGAGATTTGATTATTCAAAATGGTTCTTCTTTATGTCACCAAATTATAAGAAAAACATGCCTGAAAAAGCTAAATTATTTGCTATAACCCATATTTAACAGAGAAAACAAAATGATTTCAAGATTAAAAAAATTAGTGTTCTTAGTAAGTTCTTTGTGGTTGAATATGTGTCTTGATATTCTATTTTTATGATGTTTGGAACGTTCATCAGAAGATGATGCAACTATTAGAAGATTTAATTGCATTCTTGAACTAGATAATAGTAGACTAGTTGAACTTGAAAATATATTTATAAATTAACAAAACTTAAAAGGTGAAATAATGATTTCTGCAAATCGTAGATTGGCATCAAAGAATTGGCTTGAACGGATAATTGGTTTAGTATTCTATATCTCTTTGTTTTCATTAATGGGTGTAGTACATTCTATTTTTAAAGATTTTTCTGAAAGCACAATTAACGAATATATGGTTTTTAAATTATATTGTGTTGTTGTTTTAGTTATGTTTTTAATTAATACAAGAGATTTTAAAAATCCAAAAAAGGTACACAAAAACACTTTGAAACATTTTATCTCAGAATTCAATCCTTTTCCGAGCGGACCTATCATGAGTTATAATTATCAATCTTATGAAGGATTCAACACATGTGTAAATCATTATTTTCCTTTATTCAGTACTTTAAGTATTCTTGCTTCTTTTGGTGCAATCCCATGGTTTGCCAATATTTCCCTTTTAATTCCTAGTGTTTTGAGTCTTCTATTAGGTATATTTTTATTGGCGCTAATGATTAACACTTTTAACAAGGTTAAAATACCTTCTGCTACATTAAATTTGATTGACAATATTGAAGATATTAGTCAAATTGAAAAAAAACGTTTGAAATATATGTCTCTATGTCATATTAAAAAATCAGGTTATATAAATAAATCAGAATTATATTCTTTATGCTTGAAAATTAATGAGGACAATAAACAGAAATTTAAAGAACAAGAAAAACAACGTCGAGAAGACGCTAGAAATATTGAAAAGAATCATATGTGTGAACAAAAAAGAAAACTGCGAGATATTAAAATAACGCAGTATGATGATTTCATTTCTAAAAACAAAAATATGTTTGACACAATCTAAAACTTATCTATATTGTAAAGTTTTCTTACTGGCTTGTTCGATAACTTTACGATGCTCGCTTCTTAAAGTTTCATGATTATCAAACTTGTTTTCTATCCAATAATTTTTAAAATCTTCGACCGTTTGTTTCTGTTGACTACTAAGGTAGTTTTCAGGAGCATCTTTCGCATCTAAAGATTTTTCAAATCTATCTTTATCAATTTTAAGTATCCTTGAACGATTTAAGGTTAGTGGACCATCTTCATTTAACGTTATATTTTCATATTTTTTGAATATCTTAAATGCATACAATGATTCTCCATAATTAAACAACAAATCCCTACTTTTTTGATGCATAAATCGAATATTCATATCGGCATCACTTAAAAATTCAGGTTTCATTTTTGTGTCATCGAAAAGTTTTCTACTCTCAGATGAAGAATCTATTATTTTTTTTAATTTTTCTACTACTAAATCTAACTGGCTCATTATCTTATATTTTTAATTAATTCTAATTATACCATCTCTGAATTAAATTGTTAAATATAGGATTATAGACATCAGAAATGGTTGACTTAAATAACCATGTATATTATAATATGCCTATCAAATCAATAGGGAATTCATTATGTCAAATAAAATCGAAACTCTTAGCCAATATGCTCTTATGGCTAGCCTTTGGAGCATTAAAATGACTGATGATCTTAAAGAATATGGCTTTGCTATCGGTTATAATAACAAAACTTATAAAAGTCTTGATATTATTATTGAGGATACTCGTAAATCAATCTCTGATATGGTTGAGCATGACGGGCTTAAACAAGATATTGACACAGATGAAGCATTAGATATTCTTTTTCCAAATTTTCGAAAAACAGAGGCCAACTAAAATGTTTAAATTGACGAATGAACTTTTCGCTATTCAAGTTAAAGATATTCAGGATTTTTATTTTAATAATGATCTTTTGTATCCTTCTGATAGTGATGCGTCTTCTTTCTTAAAAGAAATTGCATCTTTGCAAGAGAACTTTACAGAAGCTGACTTAGGTAATGCTCTCGATATTATTGGTTCTCATGTTGAATTTTATGATATGGAACAATCTACTGTCGATGCATTCAAAAGTGATAAACTTCGTGAACTTGAAAAGGTTGCGACTACTTATCAGTTTGAGAAAAGCAATTTACAACAAGGTACATTTCATTAAAATCAAATAAACCAGCTATGTCAGAAGGTCTGGCATGGCTGGTTATTGACAATCATTTATTTGATGATACATTATATTAATTTAATGTGGAATCAAATATGTTTAATAAAACTAATCTATTCTTTTTAGGACTATATGTAATTATAGTTCTTCTTCTCACTTTGAATCACCCAATCAATCCCATTGCTTTCGATCTTCATTTTTTCGATATTAAATGGTATGGATTATTATTTTCTGCAACTATCTTAATGGCTCGTTACAAGATGGCGTTTGACATTAAGAAAATAGATTCCAATTTTGGTAGTAAGCAAACTGACAATTTAATTCTATATTCATGCATTGGTATGGTGCTTGGTGCAAGAATATTTTATCTTTTGTTTTACCAATATGACAAATGGTCACTGTATTTACATAGCCCTTTATTAATTATTGATGTAAGACAAGGTGGATTGTCCTTTCATGGCGGGCTAATCGGATTAGTTATTGGTGTTATTCTTTTTTGCATGAAAAAAAAATCAATTTTGTGAAATGTATGGACGTGATAGCTTTAACGGTTCCTATTGGATTAGCAGAAGGAAGAATAGGTAATTTTATAAATGGAGAATTATGGGGGAAAGTAACAAATTTACCAATAGGTATTGTCTTCCCTAGTGGGGGACCATTAGCAAGACATCCTACACAATTACATGAATCTTTTCTTGAAGGCATTTTATTGTTTTTTATTTTAAAAGCTTTTTCTCAGAAACAAAGAAAAGATGGAAGTATATGCGGAATGTTTTTACTTATGTATTCGATTTTTAGATTTTTAATTGAATTTGTTAGAGAACCAGATTCTAATCTTGGCTATTTAGCATGGGGTTGGTTAACTATGGGACAAGTTTTATGTCTTCCAATGTTCATTATTGGTATATTTTTAATTTTCTTTTATAAAAGAAATATTTTTTTAAATAAGGTAATGGTTTTAAAATAGGCATACTTTAATATGCCTATGTTTTAAGTTATCTGTTTTTTGATATTTATCAAGATTAGATAATCAAACGTTATAACACCAGTTGCCACCATCATGTGGACCAAAGCCTAATTCTTGAAGTTTTTTGCCATCTTCACTTTCTGGTTCAAGAACATCTAGACTTACATAAATATAGATTTCATCATGGTTTGCACCTAACATATATTTTGCATCCATTCCATCATCACAATATTTAGCAAAGATCGCTAAACCATCAACAAATTTTTGAAAAGTACTCATATGTTTCTCCAATTATTAAAGGATTAAGAGTATCACACAACAAAATAAAAGTCTATTCTTGTTCTGTTTTAAATACTAGATAATTATATTTCTCAGTAATCCACGATTCAACTGGATGCCACTCTAATTCAAACTTACCCGGTTTTCTGCCAACTTTACAAACTGTCATGTAGTCATTTTCTATTACAAAAATAGGAGCCTTATATTTTGTTTGTTGGTATCTTGTTTCCTTTACGTCTTCGATATTCCATCCAAGATGTGTTGCAAGTGCCATTGCTGATTGCATATTTCAAATCCCTCCACCTTATGAACCGTGTATTATAACCAAACTTTTTAATAAGTCAATTATTTTTAACTATTGGAATAATTGTTAATTAAAGGTTGCTTATCTAAAGGCATTTTGATATAATCAATCCATTAAATAAAGAACCGTTAAGGATTTAAAATGAAAAACTTCAAAGTAATTCAAAAAGTAAATTTCGCAACAGAGAACGTAGAAAAACAAATTCAAGTCACTATGCTGTGTGATAAAATTACTTCCTATATGTTGGGTCTTGGTTATTCAGAAGCCCTTGCCACAGATAAAAAGATTGATTATGTTTTTTCTGTCGGCGGTGATGGCACCATGCTTCATTCAATGAACCAAAATGTTAATAAAAACTCAGTAGTTATCGGTATTAATGCTGGTAACGTAGGCTTCTTGACTCCGTATAACATCAATGACGTTTTGGATGAATCTATTTTTAAATTCTTGAATGGTGAGTCTGTACCTCGAATTGAAAAACGCAGCATCATGAAACATACTTTTACACAAAATGGAAAAGTAAAACGAGGTGTAGCTGTTAACGATTATTCCTTCAAAGCTTATGGTTCTAATGATATGATGGAATTCTCTTTGGAAATTGAGAATAACGGCATTATCAGTCGGGCTGGTCATTACCGAGCAGATGGTTTTGTTCTTTCAGGACCATGTGGCTCTACCGCTTATAATATGAACGCTGGTGGCGCTATTGTTGACCCATCAATGCGTTGTATGCAGATGATTATGATTGCTCCAACTACTTTGGGAGTTCGTCCTTTGGTTTTTGGAAAAAACACCATTATTCATATCCGTTTTAAAAACAAAGCTAAAATCTTTATGGATGGTATGCCACATGCGGAACTGGAAGGTGGTAAGGATGAAGTTATGAGCGTTTCCCTTATGAAAAAGGAATCACTTGTTCTTGTTCCAGAAGATTGGAACTTTTATAGCGTACTTAGCACTAAGCTTCATTGGAATAATGGGCGTGAGGTTTAACAAATGAATAAAGATTACGAAAAAGCTAAAGCATTAGGTTTAACAACATTGGATAGATGGGCAGAAGGTATTCCACATCATCCAATGAGCGAGCGCCTTATGCAATTTTTACAAGATCATGATGCTAATGAATATGATGACTATTTTGATTGGCGTACTGGTGGTGATGGTGATAATGGCGAAACATTAATGCTTCAAATGGATGCTTTTTTTGAAATGCTAGACAAGACTAAAAAATAAATAAAAACCGCCTTTGATGGCGGTTAAATTTTTGGTTTGTTTTTACTTTTAACTTTATGGCTGTTATTCATTTCTGTCAGTACTTCTTGATGAGTATCAAGCCATTTATGATGAGTATCTTTAATATCTGATTGCCTTAGATAGACTCTTCCCGTACATTCATGCGTTTCTTCAAATTTCAAAGTATTATAATCATCTGATTTGTAAAATAATTGATAGCCTATTGGTGGATATCCTTTTTCAACTGCTTTTGGATTATCCCTATTATCAACTCTTATTGCACCAATGAGTTCAAACTTTTTAAGTTCGATACTGGCTTCTTCCTTGGCTTCACGAATAAGCGCCTGTTCTGGTGTCTCTCCTTTTTCAACATGACCACCAATAATATCTATGCCACGAGGATTTTTGGTAAATAGTATTTGGTTATCTTTTATTGGGAAGCAATGAACTGATGACGATTGATTATTAGGAGTCTGATTATATTCTTCTGCTGTCAAGAATTTTAGATAAACAATTGCATCACCATAATACGTTTTTTCTTCTTTCATATTTTGAATTCTCTTTTTGATATTTTACAACATTTTAAAACTCTACAGATAGTCACACTAAGTGTAACTATGTGTAGAGTCATTTTAGCTTCTACCACCCACAAACTTATCAAAATCATCACTTCTCTGAAAACCAATTTCTTTCATTTTTAATATAAATTCTTTTTCGTTTAATTCATTTAAAATAAACCAAGTTCCGCCTTCATTTAAATCCTCAGCATCCCAATCAGAAGGCATAAACTTCAATGGTCTTTCATTTGGTTGATCGTACATACATTTATTTTTAAGCCAATATTTCATTGGCGTTATCAACACTAAATGTTGCTTTCTTTCACAATCTGGAATCATTAAAGTTTCATAGCCGTCTACAACACTAAAAATAAAATCACTTGCTTTAATTATTGATTTAGTAGCAGATAATTTGATATTGGCTTTTGTTATTTCGGGAGAGTCTTCTAAATGTAGACTTGCCTTTCCATCATTCAAAACAAAGACATCACCTACATTTAGATGAGTAAACCCTCTTACATCGCAGCCATTTTGATTTTTATATTTCGTGATTCTTTTCCATTCTTTCTCTTTTGTATTAGGAAATAGACTGATAAGGTATTTTTTACAACCAGCAGTCGTAGATACGTCAAAGTTTCCTAAAACTAATTGGTCAAAATCATCTGTTTTTTGAAATCCAATTTCTTTCATCTTTTTAATAAATTCTTCATCTGATAAGTCAGTTATTAAAACCCATTCACCAGATCCATTAACATCAGAAGCGTCCCATTCGTCAAGGAAATACCTTCTAGGCTGATCATCTTCTAACATACTACCTATTTCTTCTATATCATCAATAGGAGCCAATAATACAGTAATACACTTTTTCTTCATTAAATTTTCGAAAAATTTATCGTTATCTTTGTATATTGTAAATACATAATCAGAGGCTTCTCTATAAGGACGCACACTTTCATCATGTTCTTCATATATATTAAAATCGAAACCTTCTTTTACAACAAAAGCCTCATCATATCTTTCATGTTTATAAGATACTACCCTTTGTGCATATTGATTTTTAAAGATTCTATTTTCTTTCCATTCCTTAGATGTTGTTCCCATATATTCACTTATTAAAAAGTCTTTAAAATCTTTATTTTCTTGCATTGGACACCTATAATATTAAATCTAAATATATCAACAAAATCATTTAAGGTCAAGTTTGATTAAGGTTTGACTTTTATGTTTACATCTACTATAATATATGACAAACAAGGTGTTAAAAAATGAACAAATTTGTAATGGTATTCACTGTCGGAGATAATACAACTTGGAGTTGTCAAGTTAACCAACCTGTTGAGTATTCAAGTAAAAGCAAGCTTATTGAAGCTTTTTATAAACAACTTACTGATGCTGTTGAAACTGGTCAATCTTCATTCTATTTTCTTCATGCCGTATTTTATGTTCATAATTTTGGATTTTGGAACGAAAAAAACGAATATGTAATATATGAACCAGAAGTTTATACACTCGAAGAATGGTTTAAGAAAACTAAACTCCATTAAGGAATTAAAAATGAAATTTGTAATGATTTGTCATGTAACTGATGGTTTTACTTATGGTTATGATTTAACTGTTCCTTTTGAATATGAAAGCAAAGAGAAATTCTTATATGATTTATTGGAAGAGACTCTAAGGGCTGTAGAGAAAAAAGATTTGGTAAGAATTGTCGGCAACGAATTTTATGTTGATTGTTTTGGATTCTTCAACGAAACCCGACCCGGAATGAAAAATCCAAAAATTGAATTTGAATTTTCAGAACCACGAGTCTACGAACTTGAAGAATGGTTCAAAATTCATGCTATGTTCTCAATAATTAGCCATTGAAAACCCTGTCATTTATGGCAGGGATGAAATGGCTTCCGTTTCCATTTTTAGCCAACATATTCATAGTTGACATTCTTTCACAATCATTGTATTATAAATCAATAGGATAGTCAACTTCAATTTTTAGTTGGCTAATAATTAAATAAAATATGACTGATAAACCCAAAAAGAAGAAAAAAGCTTCTGCCAAAGGCAAGAATTTAAGAACCACTTCAATGTGGTTAAATTCTCTATCTCTTGCAGAAACAGAACTTCTGAAAAAATGGTCTTATCATTGTGCTTGTTTCTATAATGTGTGTCTTTATCAGCTTAGACAAGCTTTTATTAATGGGCAAAAAATACCCACAGATACAGAACTGTATCATGCCACCAAATCTAATGAACACTTCAAGTACTTAATGAATGATTGTGTTCAACAAATTCGTAGGGTGGCTATCAGTGATATGCAATCATTCCTAGGTTCTCTCACAGCACTCAAAAAAGGAACTATTAAGGTCAAACCTCAATTGCCACGCTATAAGAAAAACAGGTTTAAGAAAGAAACATTATTAACCAATATTGTTTTTAATGGGCGTGTCTCCAAGAAAATTGAAAATAGTATTAATCTTAAAAAAGACACAGTACAACGTATCAATATTAACAGTTCTAAAGGTTTTAGGAAACTTTATCCTGATATGCAACACAGTATGGTTTTTTCAATTCCCAAAGGAATTGAAAAAATCAATGAAATTCGTATTGTTCAAGTTTCACAAGGGCAATTCTTTAAACTTGAAATAACACATGAAATACCTAAAGAAAAACCATTGCTTCCTGACAATGGAAAATACTTAAGCATCGATCTTGGTTTGAATAATCTCATGACTTGTTTTAACTCTACTACTGGTGCGTCCATCATATTTGATGGACGTTCTCTAAAATCAGCTAACCAGTGGTATAACAAGCAAAGCGCAAAATTCCAATCTCAAATCGACATACTTAAAAACCAGATAAGCGATTCAGTTTTACTGAATCGTCTTATCAGAAAGAAAAATAAACTTTCTCGTAATAAAAACAATATTATGTTGAATTTCTTTCATCGTTCTGCCAACTATTTAATAAAATATTGTGCAAAGTACAATATCAATACGATTATTGTTGGCGAAAACAAAGAACAGAAACAAAACATTGATATTGGTGCTGTGAATAATCAAAACTTTTATTCTATTCCATTCTATAAGCTTAAAAAGCTTATAGAATACAAAGCTAAAAATAACGGTTTGAATTTCAAGAAAGATGAAGAATCTTACACATCTAAAACAAGCTTTTTAGATTTGGAACTCATGTGTGAGCATATTGTTTATCTTGGAAAGAGAGTGCATCGTGGATTATTCAGAAGTTCAACAGGATTACTAGTTAATGCTGATGTGAATGGAGCAGCTAATATTTTGAGAAAATATTTAACAAGTAGCGGCAATTTTAATACTTGGCATAGCCAATATTTTAAAGAAGCCAGTAGGGGCATAGTAAACTGCCCAATGAAAATTACATTATCTTGTTTACAGGGTAATATAGGCTTCAAAAAAAATAAAAGCCCTGTCCTTTAGGGCAGGGTTGTTTACGCTGGTAAACCATAGCAAAAAATAAGGTCTTTAATTTTCAGTTAAAGACCTTTTCTGTTTTAATCTAACAAAATCTTTTCTTTTAAATTCCCCTTATTAAGAATATAATTTATTTTCCCTGACATTTCATACTCTTCTTTTTCTTGCTCTCCTACAACAATGACATTTGGAACACCTTTACTTTTCCAATTCCTAATCTTTTTCCCTAATGAATCAGAGCTATTATCAAATTTACACTCTTGCTTATTAAATTTAGAGTGAACCAGTTTTGCATATTCTTCTGATTTTTCAGAAACAGGAATTACAACTGATTTAATTGGATGTAAAAATTCAGGAATGTCTTTTCCGAAACTTTCCAACAATATACCAATCATTCTTTCCAAAGAACCTAATGCCGCATGATGTAAGATAATTGGACGTTTAATTTCATTATTAGAATCTACATATTCCAAACCAAATCTTTCTGGAAGAACATAATCAAGTTGGATAACACCTAACTGCCAAGAACGACCAAGTTTATCCTCTACCTGTAATTCTAATTTAGGACCATAGAATGCGCCTTCTCCCGGTAATTCTTTATAATCAAGATTATTCATTTCACAAGCCTCTTTTAAAGCATTCTCAGCTTTATCCCAAAGACTATCATCTCCAAAACGCTTCTCTGGTCTTAATGCTATTGCATATTGTATTTTTTTGAAGCCGAGTTCTTCATAAGCTTTCTTGCTCATGTTGATATAGCTATTTATAGAGGATATTAAGTTTTCTTCATTTACAAAAACATGGCTATCATCTTGACAGAATTGTCTTTGTCTAAATAATACTTGTAAAGAACCAGATGGTTCATTTCTGTATACTTCACCAAATTCAAAAATAGGCAAAGGAAGATCTTTATAACTTCGTTTTTCGGATTGATAAATTAAGATATGGTTAGGGCAACTCATAGGACGCAAAGCATAATCGCTTTCTTTTTCTGATTTTAAGAAAAACATGTTTTCTTTATATTTTTCCATATGACCAGACTTTTCAAAAAGGTTTGAGACAACAATTGATGGGCTTTTTACTTCAAGATAATCATTATCTTCATGATGTTTTCTTATGAAATTTTTAAGATTTTCATAAAGCTTTAAGCCTTCTGGTTTCCAATAAACAACACCAGCACTTTCACCTAACATAAATAGGTTCATTTCTTGTGCAACTTGCATGTATCTTTTTTCGTCTTTCATGATATTTCTCCAATAGTTTGATTAGTGTTAAATTTTAAGCATAAAAAAAACCCAGCCTAAGCTGGGTTTCAGTGAATTTGTTATTAAATTACGACAACAATTCTCCATCCCAGCTTAAAAGCCAAGTTGTTGTAGTTGTTGTCATGAATGAACGCATAATTTAATTTCTCCAATTACTTACACTATATCAAATCATTTTTGGACATGTCAACACCTAAATAGATTTAAACCAAATATTTCTTTACTTTTGAATATTAAGCCATTATAATGATAGGAATTAAATTTACAGATGGAATCGCAGTCATGAGCAATATTAAAGCCAAGTTTCCAAAAACTTATCATTTTCCTTGGAGCTTGGGAATTCAGTCTGATGATAAAGTATTCAAGACACTTTCTCATTTTAAGGGAAAAGAAATCGTTGTTACTGAAAAAATGGATGGTGAAAACACTACTCTGGCTAGTGCATACTATCATGCTCGTAGTCTGGACAGTGCATTTAACTGGACACGCTCTTGGGTTGCTAAAATGCACTCTGTTATGCGTTTTGACATTCCTGATGATATTAAGTTAGTTGGTGAAAATCTATTCGCAGAACATGCTATTCGGTATCCAGATGGTCATTTAGAAAGCTATTTCTATTTGTTCTCAGCTTGGAAAGACTTAGCCGATGGTACTGATTTCTGTTTAGACTATGATGAAACAGTAGAATATGCAGAATTGCTTGATATACCAATGCCAAAAGTTATCGATAGATTTATTTTTGATGAAAAGAAACTAATGAATATCGCTTCATCATTGGACCCAAGTGTAACAGAAGGCTATGTAGTAAGAACTGTCGAAGGTTTTCATCGCAAAGATTTCAAACAACATGTTGGTAAATATGTACGTAAAGATCATGTTCAAGATAATTCTGAACATTGGTTAAAGAACGCAGTTCAAAATGGTAAACTTGCTGATGTGGTTAAACCTTATTACATGGGCTAATCATAGCTTTAAATCTTTAATATATATCAATTTTTTTAACCTAAATGCACAAAGCAAAAGTAATTTTTGAATTACTAAATAAACTACTAATTTATAAGTAAATTTTGCACTAACTGCAATATTTAAACGGTGAATAATCATGAAGCAAAATAATGCTATTAATAGAAAAGAATTGGAAGACATTGTGAAATCATATGCTGAACTCCTTCCAGAGTGGGATGGTTATCATGGAGAAACACCAAAAGAAGAAACCATTAAAGAGGCTTTATACTTTATAACACTCATTCCAGAAGAGCATAAGTTACCAAGAACCTCTGTTGCTGGGGATGGCGAAGTAATTTTTTATTGGCAATATGGACAAGAGCTTTATCTAGAATTAGGGTTTTATGGAGAAGATATTTATTCTTATATTTTTAACTCTCATAAACCTAATGTTTGTGTCGATGGTGTAAGTCTTAAAAATGATGGCATACCATCTGATTTAATGGAATATATCAGTATATTTTAAACAACGGAGCTTCGGCTCCTTTTTTCTTGCTTTATTTTCTATATTCATGTATAATTACGTTCTACTCATTAGAGAATTATCACATGTTGAGAAATACCAATTTTAAAGACAAAAATGGCAATCCTATTTACGAAGGAGACTATTTGATTGTTGATATTAATGGGGTTGATACAAATCTAGATTACATGTCTAAATATTTCTCTATTTTTTTAGAAAAGTTCAATTTTCGATATTATCAAATTTTTGTTAAACCAACAGAACATTTGCAAATGAATATTGAGACTGTTTTCCTGAGAGAAGACTTTGCTCCTATTTATGAACCCGAATATTACTATGCAATGATGACAAATTCAGAAAAAGAAGAATGCACTTTTGAACAATATGTTGAAGAGTGCAAAAGAGATAGCACTGACAAAATAATTTATAAACATACTTTGTATTATCAATCTTTAAACGAAATGCATTTTCATCAAAAAGAAAACATCTGGTATAAAATCGACAATTCTTTGATTGTAGAAGGAGTTTAATGATGCAAAATACTGGACTTTTAGACAAGAATAAAACGCCTATCTTTGAAAGTATGTATTTGATTTTTAATCCTCCCTCTGATTTAAATGCAAATTTCTATAGTTCGTATATCGGTAAAGAGTTTAAAACTATGGACGCAGAAGCTTTTTTGATTTATATTTTGCCAAGTGAATACATTTCATTGGATTACATATGTGCTTTTATTAAAAAAGACAATACATTGATCACAAACTATGAATACGAAAAATGCAGAAGCCATTTAGAAAAAATTGAACAATTACAAATGCAGCTACAAAATGAAAAATCGAGTTTGCTGAATACAGAAGTAGAATTTGTCAATATGCTTTCTATTTGTTATAATTTAGAACAGTTTGTTGGTAAACCCTATTTTTACGCTAAGGTTCAAGTTTTTGAAGATTCGGACATTATTATTCCGGGTATTCTTTCTAATGAGGACATTACTGAAAAATTCAAAAACTTTACTCCTTATGCCGTTGTAAATGGTGAATATCTTAATGATGCATTATTTGCTCATTCGTTTGACATCGAAAAAGACTATGTTCTTTATGTAACTTATACGGAAATTTATGATGAAATGAATTATCATAAAGAACCATCATTAGTTTTAAGAGACACACCATTAAGCAAAAGAGAGATCGCAGAATATCTAATTTTGGAAGTTAAATAAGCCACCTAGTGTGGCTTTTTTATTTTTAATCTTTTATTTTTGATAGAGAATGTTTTAATATTATTAAACAAAAAATAAAAATATGGAATCCTTAAAACACAAATTAAAAGTTGCATCTGTGTATTTATCTCTTGCTATAATATTTTCATTGGTATTTTTATTCATTAAAGATGCTTATATATTAAATTGGTATTACTCTATTAATAATTCTGAAAAAACTATATTCGGAACTATAGGCTACTATCTATTGTGTTCTTTATCATTAGTTATGTATCCTATTTCATACTATGTTCACTTGATTAATATTAAAAAACACTTGGTTTTCATTCTGCTTATTATTTTAGCAACTTCTTCTATTCTTGTTTTAAGAACAAAAGAAAGTTTTTTAACTGGTAAATACAATCAAATACTTGCAAGAGTCGAGTACCAAGATGAAAGGATGGACATTATATCTCAACTATGGCATCCATTATCTAAATCCCCTAAAGAATTAGTTTTTAATAACAGTCATCAAGAATTGTTAAATGGCCAAATACATTTAGATCCTTATATTTTATATAAATATACAAACACAGAACACAAATCAGATTTATTTAAAATTGATGAAATCAAACAGAATTATTTAATTGAGATAATAAGCAAAGCTCATAGTGAAAAAATATCTGAAGCTTATAAAAAATCAAATGAAGATAGCTTCATATCTTTAAGTGAGTACTATAGTATGGTAAGAATGTATAACGATTTAAAAAAATAGTATCTTTTAAAAAGTAGGTGTGTTATACTCACTTTACATTCAGGAGAAGTATTATGAAGACTGCACTTGTTAATTTCGAAGAACTGCAAAATAGTCACCTTTATAAAATGTTGGACTCATTTATTGATATTGCACATCTTAACACTTGCATGGATCGACATGATTCCATTGAAACAGAAGAGCGCCAATATGTTCTTAATGCATTAAATAATGCAGTTAACACCACTCATCAATATAAAGTTTCATTTTGCAAACAAGTTGCGAATTTCGTTTTAGGATTTTATGCTCCAACAACTCTCCAAGAAGCAGAAATTCTTTTTTGCAAGAAGTTATTCGCAGAATTAAATGCTTGTTTAAAGTCTTATAAATATAGAGAACATTCATTCTTTCAATATAAAGATGAAACAGACTCTGTTTACTCATCATACATGTTGAGTTTTCACCAAGAACTTACAGAATCAATTGCCATTTATCTTGATGGTCTATCCATCAAAGAATGTGTATCTCATTAATTCAGGATATTTAAAATGAAAGATGAAGAATATTTGGATAGCAATATTAAACTCATTGAAGAAATGAAAATATTGGTCAAGGATGCAGAAAACACATTGAAAAATAGATTATTGAATTTAGTTTCTTTACAGGAAAAAAGAGCGATTTCTCTGAAAGAACAACATCCTTTATCTTTGCTTGTGAATGCAGATTTTCAGTGCCATCACTTTGATATGGATTTTTATAATACGGAATATCACTCATTTTATATGCTAGAAGATATTCTCAGACAATTTAATCACTTCACAGTGCATGAAATTTCGTCAGGTGAAAAACTAAATGAGAAATTTAGTGATGTTGTTTTTGAGGAACAAAAGAATTATGTTGTATATGTCCGATATGAGTATCCAGAAGATGAAAAATATGAAAGTCATGTCAGTCAAATGAAACTTATTCCTTTTGAAAACCGAGAGATTCTGGAGTTTTTGATTTTTGAAAAAAATTAAGAATATATATATTTTTCAAAATCTATTGCCTTCATATCTAATGTCATGGTATAATTTCTTACAAATAAGGATTCTACCATGACACTATTTAATAAAACGAACCGAATTGTAGCTCTTGTTTCTGCTGACGGAACAGTTGAGGTATATACAAAAGAAAATTTTAATGCAACATCGGCATTATATCCATATCTGGATAATAATTTAAATATTCTTGAAGCTAATGAAAAGTTAGGTATTCAATACAAAATCGTTAACATTTACGAAGATGTAATGCATACACCTGATCAAACCGTTTATTCTATTCCTTACTCTATCAATAAAATGCCTGACCGTTCGCCAATTGTTCCTAAAGAAGTATTTAATATTGTTTGGGATTATCTGGAAGGAGCCAAAGGAGTTAAAGAAGCAAATAAATTCACTTTAAAAAGTATCGTTAAAGCTTCCTAATATTAAAAAACTCATTAATAGGTGAAAAAAAATGACATATAACAATTATAAACCTTCTATATGGTCTGGATTTTGGATCTTTATCATTGGAATCATATTCTTTGGAAGCATTGCTTTTGCTATCCAGAGCTTTTTCAAGACAAGTGTAAGCAGTGATGATGCTTTTGATAATTTAATCATGTCTGCTCTTATTTCTATATTCTGGATGGGTGTGACAGAAGGGTATAGAAAGCACAAATTAACATTATCAATAACTGCTGTATCTATATTAATTAGCTTTATTTCTGTTCTATTCATTTTTTAGGTTAAGTCTATGAGAATTATAAAACTACCACAAAATTCAGTTCTTAGTGTTCTTGCTATTTTTTCAGCACTAATAGTTTTTATTGGAATTTACTTTCTCATAGCTGGTATTAAATTTGATTTATGGTTATCAGAAGTAAACAAAGTTGACTATACATTCAATATTGATTCTTTCAGCCCTATCATTGTCATTTTATTGTTTCTAATGCTATTAGTATTGCAAATGAATTATCTAAAAAAAGAAAGTGTTTTCATATTCTTTTCAACATTAATGATTTCTAGTATTATTTATGGCGTCAATGTCTTGCCAGAAAATAAAGGAATAATGTACACACGATATTATTATTTTGTAAAAGATGTTAATAGAGAAGCGGATGAAAATCTAATACAGTCTGATTCTTACAAAGAGCTTTTACAAGGTCAAGAAAGACTAGACCCTTATATTCTTTATAAATATTTATATGTTCAAAAAAATAAATTAATCAAAGGGAATCATATATGAGCATTATAATAACATCAGGGACAGTTAGAACCTATATTTCACATCTTGATAAAAATTACATTTATTTTGATCCAGAATTTGGTGGTGATGGAACTGTTGTAGAAACTAATATGTCTAGTACTGATTTTAAAGAAAAACTTGCTTCTGAAAAAGTAAATTTTAAAATTAGATCTGCTTTTGAAATAGTATTTTCTGCTGATGGCAAAAATATAACTTCTTTAGATTATGATGGAAAAGGAAGAAAAATAAAAGGCAAGAATAATTCACACAAGTCCTCTGACTCTATGCCATTTGATAATACAGCAATAACACTTGCAACATTATCCTCTTTTTGTTAAGTTGCTTTTTAATATAATTAGTTTTAATATATTAAAAAAGAGGTAGCAAATGAATACTTTAAAAGTTACTGTTCTAGCTTGTGCTTTACTAGCAAGCCCTTTTATATATGCGGCAGATAGTATGTTTGGATTAAAACTAAATGGTGATTTGAATCCCGACTTAATAATGAAAGGTGACGATTTATATATATTGAATTTAAAACCTGATTTGATTGGTTATAGAGTTAATCCAACTCAACCTTCCCCTGATTTCGAAAATTATTATGTAGGAATGAAAGATAATAAAATCAAACAGATTACAGCTATTGGGCATGAAGACGTTGGTCCTATTGATTCAGATAAGCTAGAATCAGGAGAACCAAATGAGATGTTAGATGGTCAATTATTAAAATATCAAACAATAAAAGAACAACTTTCTAGTCAATTTGGTGATTTAAATGAAAACGTATCCAAATACGCTTACTTCCCAAATTCTACATGGCTTGGTGATGATATCTATTTAAAACTAGGAACATCTTTATCGGCAAATGATGATAATGACATTAATCATTCATATACAATTCGTGTTGACTTAGGAACAAAATAAGCCTCTTTTGAGGCTTTTTTGCAATTAAAGATAATCCGATTCTGAATTGGAACCTTTATGCAATGTCCTATATATATTGTTTCGAATATCTTTGGCTTCTTCCATCGTTAGTGTTCGTGATAAGCTTCGAATTACTATTCTAATTAAAAGATTTTTTTGTAATGCATTAAGTCCCATTCTGTCCAAAGCTACTTGTGGTAATTTATGGTAGGGCGTTTCAGACAATACTCTTATTTCTTCTATTGAATCTATATATTCTGGATATGTTTCATATATTAATGCTCCGATTTCCTCTTCTTGCATATCACTATCAACAGCAATTGAAATATCTTTAGATGATGATGGCATTTTTGAAACATTTTTATATTTTTTCAGATCTAGCATTTGACACTGCACTCTTGGGTCTTCATCACGTATCAATCTAATATCATTCAAGTTCTTAACTATCATTAGAAGACGATCTAAGCCAAGACCCATTGCAAGACCTTGTAGTAGCTTTCCTGACAGTCCTAATACATCTTTTGATGCAACTCCACATTCTCCAACCTCTATCCATTGCCCTTGATGTTTAACATCGATTTGTACACCTTCTGTTGTGTAAGGGTGAATGGCATCTGTTAATTTATATTCTACATTTGGAATAATCGATTTTAAAATCAAATCAATCATATTAAGCAGATCATCTTTTGATTTAATATCTTTTGATACAAGCCACAAGTCTAGTTGATGAGGTGAAGCAACATGCAATTTATCAATAACATCTCTTCTATATACAATTCCGGGACAAACCATTAATGTGTCTTTTTTGACATCTAAAAGAGAAAGGTCTTTCATTATTGAGGGAATCATAGATGAAGTTTGAGTTCTTAATATTAGATTGTTGCTTATATATTTTGTGTATCTACTATCGCGGGACGCACCATCTTTGGGATAATTAAGTAAATCATAATTATCTTCCAATCTTACAATGGGTGACTTCCTGTGTATTTGAACATCTGAATTCATAGAGTTACTTACTGTTTTTATTATCTTAGCAAGTAATTCTTGCATAGCATGCTGGCCTTGTAATGGATTGGTTAAATCTCTTATTTCAAGATATTCTTGCAATTTGTTCATTTCGATATAATGTTTCATTTTATTTTCTCTCTTGGTCAATTTTTAATGGTTTAGAAATGAAAAAACCTCTTGGAATTTCTCCCAAGAGGTTTTTCTTGGAAGCTAACTTTCGTTTAGCTTCCGACAATATAATACTAGAAGTTAAACGATAGCGTTAACTCCAAAAAAGAATGCATAGTATTTAATTTGAGTATTCATTATATTGCCTTTAAATGTTCTATTTCAATCTATATTATTTCAGTTCTTTTCTTTTGTCAAGGAATTTCTAATTCTTTCGAAAAAACTAATTTTCATTTGTGTTTCTTTTTCAATGATTCCATTATGAGTTTTATTCATAAATCTAAAATACTCATCAAGACTTAAATGGTGCCTTATTTCTCTATATTGTTTTATAACATTTTGAAAATCATTTCTAGTATCTGAAATAATAGAAAACTTATATTTAACACCACTTATATGATTTATAATTTCAAACAATTCAAATTTACAAAATAATTCGCTTTCACATATTACCTTAAACTTTAATGTAGCAAAATCATCTCCTACAAAAATAACTTCATCATCGACAAAATACTCAGCGCAACCCACACTTAATCCTTGTGATTTAATTTCATCAATGGCTATATTCAAACTGTTAAAAACTGTAAAATAATGCATGTGTTTACTGTCTTTTTTTGGGGTTTCTAAAAAATTATCAAATCCTTGATTATTTTGTACATATTCTTCAAGCTTTTCATTCTTATGTTTTAGTAAAAAATTAACTATTGCTTCTACAGACATGTTTTCTGGTAATTCTTTTGAATGACAAATGGCATTCAGAAACTTTATGGCTTTGAAATTCCAGTCTTTTTCATCAATTATGTGTGTTTCTTTAGATAATTTTCGAGTTAAAAGCATTAATCTAAGATTACACCAATTCATTGGCATTCTAGAAATTTCCATTATGAAACCATTTTTTGTTAATTATTTTTATATTTTGACATATGTTTTGACTCAATGAACTGTTTATGGTCTCTTAATCCTTCTTGTTTGAAAGCTTCCAGATGAGTGACCTTTTGCTTTGAGACTTCACTGTCATTTTTAAACTCTAAATCAAAACGTTTGCCATGATATTCAATGTGGGAAGCTATTGGCGAAGATTTAGGATCAATTCTGCTACTTACAAATCTTTCTGCTCCAATATCTACTAAACCTGTCTTTTCATCTACATAGCATGTGTTTTGAATCAAATCACCGTTATCGTATTCGGTTACATAAGAAGCTCTTTTTTTATTTAAAATATCGTTGTCTTTCATTTTGTTTTTTTCATATTAATACAAATATAATAACATTATCGGTAATTTAAGAGATTTAAAATTGTTACAATTACGAAACTTAATGTATAAAAATATGAAGAAATTTCTATTAATATCTATGATAATATTGACAAGCTCTTGCTCCCAAGCTAACCAATCAATTCCTAAAAATGCAACGATAGTCGCTTTTGGAGACAGTCTAACTTATGGCTTTGGAGCATCTACTAATAATTCCTATCCTGCTTTGTTAAGTGAAATAACCGGCTATGAAATCATAAATTCAGGTTTAAATGGTGATACCGCAAGAAATGGAGTTCAGAGAATCAAAAGCGTTGTTGAAAAATATAACCCAAGTGTTGTTATTGTTGGAATAGGGGGTAACGATATAATAAGAAAACAATCACAAAATCTTGAAAAGGATTTGAATACTATAATATCGTATCTAAAAAGCAAAGATATTAAACCCATATTACTTGCGGAGCCTCAGCCAACTATTTTAGGAAATATAATAACTGTTGCTGATTCTCCAATTTATGAAAGAGTTGCAAATAAACAAGATATTTTACTTTTAGATAATATTTATAGTAAATATTTAGCAGATCAAGAATACAAATCAGACCTAATACATTTAAATGATAGTGGTTATAATCGTGTTGCAGAAGATATTGCATCTAGACTAAAAAGAGAAGGTCTATTTCAATATTAAAGGTTGTATTGACAAATAAATTATGATATTATCAGTGCTTAATTCACATAGGTATTTATGCATGTTATTTGTTGGTAAAAACCCTCAGTTTCCAGCGATGCTTGTTCAAATCACAAAGCATGGTGACAATTATTATTTAGTTAACAGCGTGGAAGATATTTCCAGTGTATGTTGGAAACTATTTTCAGAGAATTTTTCAATAGGATATTATAATGATGATATTAAAAATCCTGAAATTGATTTACTAAATCAATCACATGCTTCAAAATTCCCATGGAAATATCTTCCAACTGTTAATGAGACATATGGTTTTTATATCGAAACTGTTAAATCTTTGGAAAATGGTATTGTTCCTGATTTATTAAAAGAAAACTTTATTAATTATCCCGAACATGCAGAAAAAATGTCCACTATTAAATATTGGAAATCAAAAGCATACAAAATTATTCAAGAAAGATCGGAATATGAATATGAAAATGTTGTATTAGAAAGCTTTTCTAAATATTAAAGCCTCTTACGAGGCTTTTTTATCTTGCTTTGTGTAAGCTGCTAGTTGATTTTCCAAAATACGATTTCTTTCTTCAAGAAACTGATTCTTTTCTTCTAGCATTTTATTTTTATCTCTTGCTTTATTGTAAAGCAGGACAGTCATATGGTGTTTTTCATACAGCATATATTTGCCGTTTGGCTTTTTAAACATCAGTTTTTCTTCTAAATCACTATCAACATCTATTTCGTAGCTCAATGGACTAAATCTTTCTGTCATGATTATACACCTCATTTATTTGTTTTAAAGTTAAGTCTCCTTAAAACCAATAATATCACTTTAAATTAAAAACGCAATCTAGAATTGTTATTTTTATTTGGTAATTTTCTTTCTTCTACTTTTGCTTCTTTAAAGAAATCATCAACTAATGCCATTTGATTATCGATTACATTAGTATTTGTCAATTTTAGATCATTAACTTTATTGACAGCATCTTTTAAATAAGCCAATTGCACAGCTTCACTATTTCTAAATGATTTCCATCCTTTTTGCTCATGATTATAGTAATAATCATTTTGTTTGTATTTCAAGTCAGGACTTTTTGAAATAAAGTTAGCAAACTCTTCATTATTAAATGGTCCTTTCTTCTGTAAATTAATTGTCACAAAATGTTCATTATTATTTAACCCTATTTTATTTTTCTCTGTAAAAGCGTCAATCATTGTTAATATGCTTGGTGCGTCAAGAGAAGCTATATTTTGTCTTATTTTTAACTGATTTTTGATAAAATATTGCGATAGTAATGCATTTCCTTTTTCTTTCCCAAGCTCGTCCATTATTAATTGAGAATCTATATTTTTACTTCCATTCTCTGGTTTTTGTAACAATCTAAGTCCAGTATCATTTGAAAGTATATTTTTATATATTGACTCTTTATTACCTGAATATAATTGTAGCCAATTCTTTGATTTTATGAGTTCTTTCTTATTATCAATGTTTTGTTCTGGATTTTTATCTAATTCTGACATTAAATTATTTATATCTTCTTGCATCTTTTTAAATCCAGTATTAACTTGCCTTTCGCCGTTATGATAAGTAATTCCACTTTCCTGTTCAAATAAATATCTACGAATTGCACTTTCAGATGCATTGGCTTCTTGTATTCCTGAAAGTTTATTTTTGATTTCAACTTCTGACATTTTTTTATCCTTTTTTATGTCTAATATTTTAACATTTTGTAAATATTTATAATTAAATATAATATTATAGTAATGGCATTAAATAAAAAGCAACATAAAAAAACGCATAAAATTTTAATCAAAAAGTCGGTCAAAACCCTTGATTTAATTGGGCAAATAAGCTATAATAACTAAATAAACCAAGGTGAATAAAAAATGGCTCATCGTATCTATTTGAACGTACAAGATGTACATTCTTTTCAGGAAAAAATGCAAGCAGAATTCAAAGATCCTACTATTACAAGTTGGATTGAAAAGAAACTTCGTAACTATTTGATGTCAGAATATCAAAACGTTGTCATTCTTTCCGATGAAGATGTTCGTGCTTATTATAAAAATAAAGAAATGCCAACTATTATCCAAAAAGCGTTAGATAATAAAGAAAATATTTATAATATTGCAATTACTAATAATTTTACTCAACAACTTCAAGATTTAAAAGATTTCTTTGCTGATGCGATGAATAAAAATACTGACATTACAGGAATGCAATTTGATGTGGCTTTGCAAGCCTCTGAAAAATGGCATAAATCTTTTGGTAAAAAGAATAAAAAAAGAGTTGATGCTAAATTATTAAGTGGTCTTAAAGTTATTGAGAATTTTGACAATGGATGTTTCCTTGCAAAATTAATAACAAAAAAACAATTTGATTATGAAGGTTCCATGATGAGTCATTGTGTTTCTAGTTATTATGGTCGTTCTACTTCAATTATGAGCTATAGAACATCAGAAAACAAACCAATGATGACTATTGAATATACAAAATCTCCTAATGGCAAAGATATTGCTATTCATCAAGCAAGGGGCTTTGCAAACCATGATTATATTGATGAAGAACACATTGTTAATATATTGAACTATTTATACACAAATTATAGAAAAGTAACTTTACATGACGCCTATCCTTTTGGTGCCACTGAAAAAGACGCACCTATTATTGCATTGGCAGAGGGATTTGTGTTTAAAAAATCAATGCATATTGAAGATTGTATTGGACTTCCTAAAAATGCTGTATTTGAAGGCGATGTTGTGTTTGAAAGGTCGAGAATGCCATTGCTCAAAAACGTTACTATTAATGGTAATGTAACTTTTATCAATAGTAAAACTTTCGCAATTGACCCAAGTGTTACAATTACAGGAAAAATCAAATCACAAGAATCTTTATTGATTGGTGTTCCATCACATTATCAATATAAATTCACACGTACCAACTAATTAATCAAGATAGGAGAATATAAAATGAGTGAAGAAATTGCAAAAATCGCAGAAAAATTAAAAAATTTGCGTGAATCCATTATTAATGGTCAAACAACAGATGAAGAAGTGATTAAAGAAAAACTTAATGCAATTCGTGTTGTTGCAGAACAAAATGGAGTAAACTTTGTTATTGATGACGAAGAATACATTCGTTATCTTCAAGATACAACTATTGGCGAAGAGTCCGATTATTCAGAGGAAGAAAGCAGTGAAGAAGAAGATTATGATGATTAATCTTTATACATCAAAATAATAAAAATATCTTATAATTAAGGAAATAGAAGGATAAACGTATGATTGTAATTGGTTCTAAAGCAATGCTCACATTAACAGGTCAAAATAATTCAGAACGCTTTAAACGCTCTGATATTGACGTTTGTATGACTATGGAAGAATTTAATAATTTCTCTATAGCTAATAAAAAGCATCTTAAAAGACTAATACCAAAAAGCAGTCATAAATATTCTGCTATTATTGACGATGGTAATGTTCGTAGTCGTTACGAAATTGAATTAGAATCACAGCTTTCAACAAAGTGGTTGCTTGACAATCAAGATCTAATTAAATCTGTAACTTATACTGATAGCTATGGTAATCAGTTTATTGTTCCTCATTTAGAGATTCTTTATTTAACAAAAAAGTCTCATATATACATGCCTATTCATTTTGAGAAAAACGTAAAGGATTACCTAAACCTTCATAAGGCAGTTAATCATGAGAGTCTTGGTCAATATGCAGAATATTATAGTATTCGTCATGGCGAAGCTCTGGAACGCTCTCGTAAGAGTCCTAGTCTTCGCATGACGAACGATGAATTCTTTGATCGTTCTAAAAATGTTGTAGGTTATATTTTTGAACATGATGACATTCATCAAGCCGTAAAACATTATGAAAAACCTGTTTATGAAATGATGAAGACAGACTATTCTAAGGCATGGTGTGAAAAAGATATGTTCAATAATTTACCCCATGAATATAAAATCCGTTGTGTTCAAGAAGAAGCCTATGTAATTGCTATTGAACGTTATATCGTTTTACAAAAAACGTAATTATAAAGATTTTTTTATGGCTTATAAAGATGCTTTAGCTCGTATTTGTACAACTTTGTGCTCGGGATTCTTTAGAGAGTTTGCTTTACATCATTATGATGAAGTTGTAGATGCTTATTCTTCTAATTATATTTTCAAATTTCAATTTGCAGTTGAAAATGGATTAGTTAGGAAATTAGACCATATTAGTATGGCAAACTATGAAAAAGCTAGAGAAATAGTTTTGAAATCATAACTAATAAAAACCTCACATAGTGAGGTTTATTTTTTTACATTTTAAATTTTCTTTTTGTTCATTCTTTGGCGGTTTTATATTATCCAATTCTTTTTTCAAAGCTGTTATATCTGTTATATCCAAATCTTTATCTAAATTCATTTTTTCATATTTTTTAATGATTTCATCTTTTTTCAAAATCAAATCGTTAGCTTTATATTCTTTAAATCTTGTTATTGATAAATTAATTTCTGCTGAATTTTCAATAATATGTTTATCGATTAAATTTCTGATTTTATCAATAATAAAAGGCTTATTTAAAGGTGAATTATTAAATGTATTTTTTGCTGACTCATATTCTCTTTTTTCAACATCTTTGAAAATTTCTTTTTCGTAAGCTTTCGTTTGTAAGTCGGAAAGAATACCAACGAAGAACTTTTGATCTAGTCTTTCAGTATTTTTACCTATAATCTCATCATATAAACTTTTTAATACAACTTGATATTTCTTGCTTGGATCTATTTGATGACTTGGCAGACTTGAAGATGGATGATAAGTGCTAACTCTTTCTATATCATTTGTTGCATTATCTTGCCTATCTATAATTTCTTTATAATCATTATTAATGTTTTTAGTAACAGAAGCATTACTTCTTTGTCTGATTTCCATTTTTTGAAGGTTTCTACCTAATCTAAAAGTTATTTCTTTTAAATCTTCACGAAATTCTGATTTTTTAAGATAATTATCAAATGTTTGGAAATCTTGTTCTTTAGCTGTTTGATATTCTGCTTTTTCTTTTCTGATATCCGCTCTTATGTTATTAAATGATGCTTCAATATAAAGCTTCTCTAAATTAGCTGGACGTATTTCCTTAACAAGCTTTTCTATTTCTGTTTGAAGATCCAAATTAAATTCTACTTTATCCATTAATCCTTTTAAGTTTTTTGATATTTCTTGTAATAATGGTGTGGAAGATCCATCTGGACGCAATAGTTGATGTTCAGTTAATTCTGTATCAACTTTAATAGCCTTTTTATAAAGTTCAATAGATTTTTCTAAATTATTAAGAACAGAATCATTCCTGCTATCTAAATTAATTACACCTTCATTAATCAATTTAATAAAATCTGAAAAAACCTCATAAGAATGTTTTTCATCTAGTATTTTTTGATTATATTTAGCATCACCTAATATTATAATGTCTTTATTTTCACCTGCATTATCCGCAAAATAAGCTAATCTTGGAAGTAAGGTGTCTAATATCTCTTTCGTTTGCACAGCTTTTTGGTTATCATTTTTAAATTCTGTATTTAAAGCAGTTGATTTTATCCAGTCTAAATCATGACCATCTATTACGTCTATAGATATACTTTTAAAGTTATGTTTTTTGCATAGTTTTTCCCTAGCTGTTCTTTCTTTAATCAAATCATTCAAATGGTCAAAAGAATCGTTTTCTGGTTTGTTTCTAGTAGCATTTAAGAAATAAAGTACACTTGGGTTTTCTGAATCTCTCATAACACAGTCTACATAGCCACGAGGCGTAGTTTTAGATATATTATATTCTTGTTTAAATTGTCTATATTGATATTCAGTTGCTAATGGATTATTTTTATTACTATCTTCAAGGTATAAAGGCAATTGATGCTCTGTCATTTTTTTTTGAAGATAATTAATACATTCTCTATCAGAGTCTTTTTCAAACATAAGCTTATGAAGCTTATCATCTTTGTGATAATCATTATATAGATGACCACTTACTACATACAGATAAAATTTAGATGCTTGTTCAGTTTTTAATGCCGGAAGTATATTTTGAGATAAATAATTAAAAAACTCTCTATACTGACTGTTTTGGTCAGTCGCTTCAATTTTATTATTTAATAAATCTTTAATTTGCTTCTTAAAAAAAACTGCCTCTGTATCTTGGATAAAATTTTCTTTATTGTCAAAAGTTTGAGGACCAATACCTACAATATGACTATATATTTGTCCAATTATACCTTGATCTTTTTCAAAAGCCTTTTTTAACAATCCCTTTTCATTTTCACCGAGACCTTCAAATTTTGAAAAGACTTCTGAGTAATTTTTATCATTTTCAAGTGGTTCGAAAAACTTGTTCAAAAAACTTATCATTAACACGCTTGGGTCATTATTTGAATCATCTCGAAATGCTTTTTCGACTTTTGTCATTTCATTTTTTATAAAAGGATATAATATTTTTGCTATATCATCTACACTAGCAACTTTATCATTATCCTCTAAATATTCATTTAGTCTTCTGGCATAATTGAAATCACTGATAGAATAGTTTTTCCCCATATTTCTAATATCATCTTTGATATCGTCAAACACTTCTTTAATCTCTTCTTTATTCATTATTTGTTAACTGGTTTAATTTCAAAAATTATAACATTTGAGCATTTGAGCATTTTGAAATATAAAATTTTAAAATCACGATTATGCACAATGTGTTAAACATCTCAAAATAATTTAAATATTAGCAAAAAGTAATAGTGCCGATAAATATGAAATTCTTAGACATGGTTTAAACATAATTAAAGCTGGTGCAATTGGTGTAGCGATTCCATTTGCAGTAATTGCTGTTGGTAATGCCTTAGTTTTACCTTTTGTTGATGAAGTAAGAAATATAAAATTATCAAACATGCTAGGTCCACAACTAATGGATGCTTTTAGTGCTATAGCAACAACCGTTGTTGCTCATTACAGTTTCTAAACAAGTAAACAAACACGTTGAAAAAGAATCTAAAGAAATAGAAAATGAATATTCCTCTATGAAAAAAGAAACATTCAATATGAGAAATGAAGGAGATTCAAAAAATCAGAATATGGTGGAACATTTAAAAAGCAAATTGCAAGATGCTGATATTTTATCACCAGTTCAAAAAAGAGAAATACCAATCGGTGAATTAATGGATAAAAAGAAAAAGAAATCCAGTTTAAAATTTAGTTAATATTAAGCCACTTTTCAGTGGCTTTTAAATTATATTAATCCGTAAAGAGCGTCTTCTGGATCTATATCGTGTAATTTAAGTGATTCTTTCGCAACCTCCAATGCGTCATGCCATCCTTCTATATCGTCTTTCCAAGAACATGTTGTTCTAAGCAATGTGGCTAAATGTTGTGGTTCTACTTTTTCAGGAGATAGACCACCAAGAAAAATTGAATGTATTCCTTCTTGTGAAATAGCTGTAAGAGCCGCTTCAACTGTTTCTGATAGTTCTTCTATTTCAGTATTTGCATTTACATTCAAAACATGTTTTTGCCATAAATTATTCATAGTTAAATCTCCTTTATTACGGTCTCGGTTTATTTTTAGGCTTGCTTTCGATTTTGCTTTTATAGCTATCATGAAAAATGATGTTTTCAGGTATGCTATCTCTTTTAAACATATTTACAAGTTCATCTGACGTATAGCCATTTAAACTTTTCTTTTGTTGACCATTAGGCCATGTTTCATATTGATAAGTAATAAGAAACTTTTTATCTTGATTAGCTTTGGCACAAGCATATAGTTCATCTATATTTGTTCTTATCTGTTCAGGACTTACTGATTTCATTCCTTCTTTGATATAAGTTAAACCAGTAGAGACTTCATGGAATCCTGCCACAAGATTTTTAGTAACCAATGCATAGGTTTTACCCATAAGACCTCTTCCAACTTTGATTCTTGCACCAAAGCCCATAGCTGCTTTCGCTCCACCAGCACCATGTATTCCAGACGGATTAGATCCAAAAACAAAAATTTCATTATCTTTTAATGACGTTATTTTTTCACCAGACCAATATTCTCTCTCCTTTGAAGGATTTAAAATTTGTGCCTGTTCATTTTGAAGTTCCATTTTTTGAATTAAAACGGCTCTGGCTGTTTCTAAGCATTTACCCAATAAATTTAATCCGGGCCATTTAGCATCATCTAAAATTTTAGGGTTATCTTGATCATATCCACAACCCCAAGTTTTATCATATTTACTAGCTTCAACTAGTTTCCTATTTCCAGTATTTAGCAATGTTCTTAATAATTCAGGATTCTGGCTAAATTTATGCAATAGTCCAGCAGTAACAACCTTTTCTCTTAAATTAGACCATATAGTATCGTCATAGGGTTTAACATCTCTACCTAATGCTTTTTGTTTTGATTGTTTTGGTTCTTTTAATATTTTTTCGGCTGTAATCTCATCACCAAACAACTTTGCTTTGGAATACATCATGTATTGTTCAATGCAGTTGAATGTAATTCCTTTGACAACGAAATCTTTAATATGCCAATTACTTAGCTGATCGTGTTCAGTAAAAAAATAGGCATGCGTAGCTGTCATTTTCATAAGGATTTCTCGTATTCTTTAATATCTATATTCTATCAAATAATGCTTGGCTTGTATATTATTTTGTGTGAATAATGGTATTATCGTTAATAGAATAATACAAAAAAGGAATCTATCTTGGAACAAGAATTAAGCAATCATGTTAAGAAAGTCTTAGGAGCATTACACAAACTAAGTAAAGGAAAAGAAAAGAAGATTTTTCTGTTTCTTATTCCGATATATCAAGAGTTTCAAAATTAGAAAAACCGATGGTTTCAAGTTGTTTAAGACAATTAAGAGAAAATTTCTATATTAATGTTATAAGCGGTGGTGGAGCCGCTACGAATATTTATAGCTTTCTCAAAGAAGTGCCACAAGAAGCCATAGACAGTATTAAAAATATTACTGTAAATCAGCCACAACCTACAAAAATAGACAATCAGCCTAAACCAAATAAAAGAAAAATAAGACCTTGATTTATTTATCAAGCCATTAGTCAAAGTTACGACACTTTAACTAATGGTTTTTTATTGATTAATTTGATGCTTATTTTACAATCATTAGCACATCGCTTCAAATTTTGGTTTATCGTCATTTTTAACAACAGGTAATTCTTTTCCTTGATGCGCAGCATTTAACTTAGCCAAAATATTTTCAGGATAACTTTTATCGATATTATTCAAAAACTCTTCTTGAAGTTTATTAAATACTTTTTTAGTTTTCTCAGCATTTAACTCATTACCTTCATGAGAATCAAGAAATCCTTCTAACCATGTACAAAAACTATGTTTTCTTTCTTTAACAAGTTTTAAATGCTCTTTCAATAAATGAAGTTGTTTAGTGGACATTTGTTCTACTTTTGCAAGTTCAAACATACCCATAAGCCAGTAGCAAAATTCATATTCTTTCATTTTAAATTACCTAATTAACAGTTTATGGCGACACTATGTGTAGCAGTATGTTTTAAAATTGAATCTTCTTTTTGTTCAACAACGTGTTGAAAAATTGAATTCAATTTGTCTTTGACAATTTTTGTCACTCGAATATCAAGATTCTTACTTTCTTGAATTTCCATGATTCCTCGAAGCCAGAAACAAAATGGTAATTGCTGTTTAGCTTCCACAATTTCAACCATTTTCAAATGTTTTTCAATTGTCGAAAATTGTTCTTCATTGGATGAATTAACATCGCCCATTTCAAAACACCCTTGTAACCAATAAACAAACTCGATTGATTTCATTATTCTACCTATATTTAAATTTTAAGCAGTATATATGCCATTTCGTATTCCGTCAATATTTATTGCGCTTAAAATTATAATGTATATAAGAATGTTGACTTCAAAGTAAAAACAAGATAAAATCCTGCAATACATTACATTGGGAATGTCATGAACAAAATTGCCGAAGAACTTTTAAGAGAATATGCTAGATCAGCATCAGAAATCCGAGGATTTTCTGAGGAATACCGCTGGCTATCGAATTTTTACGAAGTGATACCTTTTTTTCATGATGGAATCGAATACAAAACTACTGAAAACTTTTATCAAGCAATGAAAACACTTGATAAGGATTTAAGAATTCATATTGCAGGTTTGACACCGGGTCAAGCTAAACGTTTTGGTAATCCAGAAAACAAAAAAATAGTTCTCAGAGATGATTGGCTTGATGTGAAATATCATGCAATGGAATTTGCTCTTCGTCAGAAATTCTCACAAGATAAATTTAAGGATTTCTTGTTATCAACAAGAGATATTTATATTGAGAAAACTAACACTTGGAACGATGTGTTTTGGGGATGTACATCAGAAGGGGAAGGTGAAAACAATCTTGGTAAACTTGTCATGCAGCTTCGTGCTGAATTACAATCTTGCTCTGAATTAAAAAAAACCTCACTACGAGGTTCTTTTTAGTTCTTTTGCGGACTGCAACTATTGCTCGGTGTTTCTCTTAAGCATTTTTCATTATCTTGTGATGTAGCAAATTCAAAATTTACGCCTGAATGACATGCAGCCAATGTCATTACAGTGAATAGCATAAAAACCATCTTTTTCATTATTTATTCCTCGTGGATATTTCTATTGTATTCTTTAATATTTACTAGTCAACTCTATTTGAACATATAATATATGATTATTTTATTGCATTTTATATCATTTTTTGATATGATAGCAGCATATTAATTAGAGGAAATCGCAAATGAGTAAGACACTTTCTATAGTAATCATCAATGCTGGTGATGGCAGTAACTTACTAAAATACACTTTTGATTCAGAGCTTATTTCTCTCTTGGATAAAAATCAAGATCAACTGGACGATTGTTATCAGTCTGGTGAAGGTCTTCAATTTCGAAATCTTACGGTTCCAGATGAATGTACATACGAATCTCTTGGCATCAGTCAATGGTCTGTATTGAATCGAGATAATTATTCTTTTTTGAATAATCATTAAGAATTAAAAAATAAAAAAGCCTCTTAATCGAGGCTTTTCTTTTTAGAACTTTCTTTTAACATCACCAATCATTTTACATTTGCCATTCAAAAAATTGTATTCAGTTACATTTCCTTGCGTATTTGAAAATTCCATACGACCATACACTTTGAAGTTAACATCTTTCCATTTTTCAGAAAGAGCCAATAACCAGTTTTTCGGAATAACCCATCCAGTAACAAAATAAAAGCCACCCGTACTAGTCCGCTTCTTTTTCCCATTAGCATAAACAAAAGCATTTTGACTAACGCTCCATTTATCTATTTTAAAATCTCTCCAGTTTGCATATCCATATTTTTGATAGGCAATAATCGAATTTTTAATACTTTCTAGCGTTTTTTCTGTGAGTCTTTCATCAGAAAGAAAATACTCATGTTCAGCATGTTTTTTAATAAACTGTTTAATATCTTCTAGTAATGTCAAACTTTCGATATTGAATTCTTTGCCGTGTTCTTTGACTAGCTTAATCGCAGTATCTTCTGATGATCCCGAAATTAGTGTGTCTAATTCTGTTGGATAAGGAATAAGAATACTAAAATCTACACAACCTCTTTCTTCACTATAGATATCTTGATTGATTAAATCTCTATCAGGTGATTCAAACTCTAAGATAATATTGATTGCATCCATTATTGTTTCCTCAAACTCAAATATGAAGACTAATTCTATCTCAATTTGCTATTATTTACAACTGGTACTTTCGTTATTTTCACTAGCCACTCAAAAATAATGACACTATACCGTTCATTCCACTTATGATTGATTAATACCCATTTCTAGTTTATAATTGCTAAATATTTAACATAAAGGAACAATATATTATGAGTAAAAATTTAAAAGTCTGGTATGGTCCTATGCCTGAAACCAATGGAAGAACCAACTGGACAGCAATTCTTTACAAAGATGGCGATATTTATAGTGAAATTACAATTGAACGTTCTGAGTATCCCGACCGCGTTCGTTACGAAGCTGATAAAATGCGCTTCATGATTGGAGAAATAATAGAAGAACCAGATATTTTGGAATATGATTCTAAGCTACATAGTGGTTACTTAGAACCAATTACAGATGGCGAACGCTATCAATATTTGATGAGCCTTGTTGGTATGAGCAAGCCAAATCTTGGTGATCCTGAATGCCCAATGCTGTCTATGTATGCTGACGGATGGAACGAAGAGCCTAATAAATCTGCAAAACAAAGAATTGCAGAAGCTATTGATAAAGAAATAATGCGTAATCGCGGACGTTGATAACATTTGTTTAACAATCCAGCATTTGAATGTGCTGGGGGATTGTTAAAATAAAGTGCTTTCACCTCTGATAAACCTTGCATGATTATCAAGTCTATATTATAATATGTTCATTGTTTCATAATCATATCAAATACAAGGCTTAAAAAATGACTTCTAAAATCATGACCGCAGAACAAGCTTTTAATGTATCTATGAATACCTATCCAAGTTTGTATTCTTCTCCAACATTAGAAATGGCTAAAGATAAATTCTACGACCATATTTTTAATACTATTGGTAATGGGTATCGAGATACAGAAGAGTTTTTGCATGGTCACACCATTAATAAAAGCGTTATTGAGTTAATGGAATCTTTTCCAGAGAAGTACATTGGGAACACACCTTTGTACACTGCATACACAGCAGTAGACAACTCTTGGAATCTGGAAATGCCTGTTCATGATTCTATCTTGGAAGGACTTTATACCAAAGAAGAATTAGAAACCATGCCACATGTTGCCACTTCTATTCAAAGCAATTCTCGCGAATTTGACGACGATAGAGAAGGCATTGATGATAAATTTTGCCCATATCCTAATTTCAAAAAAACATATTCTATGGTATGGGATATGGATATGAAAGTTATTGGAAAATCTTGGATTGACGCTGGTATTGTTTATTATGAACATATGAAAGATTTTTTCAATAGTGAAGAATCGCATTGGTATTCAGGCGCTATTCCAAAAGATGAGGTTGATCTGGAAATCATGGTTTCCGATTATGAAAAGATGTTCAAACATTATACAAAAGAAGACATGACTGAAGCAGAATATTTCAAGGCTATTTCAGATGCGTATGAAATTGAATACACTGGTGATACTGAACAATTTATTCGTAATCGCTGGGATAAAGAACTTGCTCGTATTCATGCATTCATTGATGAAACAATCTTGATGCTAAAAGCACTTTAATAAATAAAACCCATCTTCGGATGGGTCTTTTTTTACTCAGCAGATAATTCTTTTGATTTAATGAAGCTTCTATTTTGAATAAAGCTTATACATTGATTAATAACTTCTTTATTAAACAATAATGCTGTGTGCGACCCCTTTACCACAATACTGTCATGACAGTTTTCAAGAATTGCCTCTTTTAAATATACAGTCCCATCACTCTCTGATTTATTTTCATGAAATATAAGGAAAAAGTTCTTATAAAGAATGGCTCTTGATTTACCAGCTATACATCCTATCACTGCATTTGAACTCCATTGTGGAAGGTCAAGTGTCAAACCACAATCTCCAGCCGTTCCTAAAAATCTTCTAAATCGTTTAGTGGCATTATGAGCGCAAATACTTTGATTATGTGGAGTAGCTATTGTAACCAAACCTTTTATATTATTTTCGTATTGGTGAATATAATTTCTTCCGACCAATCCACCCATAGAATGCCCAATTAAATAGACTTCTTGCTCTGGTATTTTTGAAATCAATTCATGAAGCTTATCTAGAGTATTAACTGAATATCTTCTTGAAATATAATCAAAAACATAAACTTCATAACCAGCATCAGTCATTTGTTTTTTAATAAATCTCATTACATATGCTCTGGCAAGCAATCCATGTATCAATACTACTGCTTTTTTCATTTTAAAAAAATCCTACTCATTTTACTATAATACTTCATTTTAAATTAAAACTGATATAGATTGATTTGTATCATTCAACTGTGTTAAAATCAAGGCAATATCATAAGGATGGCAAAAACATGAACAAGTTAATCGTTGGTGGTACATTTGACGAAAATGGTGGTAAATCTTCCTATATTGTTGATTGTTTATCTCAATCTTTGAAAAAGGATTGGGAAACTGTTAATGGTGGAAGTATTGATTATATTCGAAATTTCGATCCGACTGGCATTAATGTATTGATATGGATGCCAAATGTTTCTAATGATGAAAGCAAAATCATCACAGAACTCAAAGTTAAAAATCCAAGAATGATTTTGATTCAGTCAAAAAGAGTAATTGAGAAAAAATATCTTCCATCTGATATTATTGGAAGACTATTAAAGTCTCATTCACTTCTTGGCATTATGATTACCAAAGAACATGATAAGTATCGCTATCGCTTGCTAGACCCTCTTGGAAATCAATGGAGTGATACAGATAATATTGCTGACGTAGGTAAAACTATTGATAAACGCTTAGAGTATCTTCTGAATTTAAATAGAGTCAATTCTGTAAAAACAGATATTCCAGAAGATTATAAAGTTCCAAGTGAATTCATCGAAATAATCAAAGGATATGGCACAGAATTTACAAAGTACGTAAATGCTATTAACCCAAATAGATTATTGGGAAATGCATCAACTCGCTGTGCAAAAGGTTTCCCTGCCATTAGAATGAATGATCATATTTTAGTAACACGAAGAAACGTTGATAAACAAACATTAAACGAAGATGATTTCGTTTTGGTGGAAAATAATATCAAGTCAGTTGTTAACTATAAAGGAGAAAATAAACCAAGTGTGGATACTCCAATACAAATCAAATTATTTGAACATTATAAAAATGTTAAATACATGATTCATGGACATGCTTATGTTAAAGATGGCATCTTTACAGACAACAAGATCCCTTGTGGTTACATGGAAGAATTTGAAGAAATAAAAGAATTAGTTAAAGATATTAATTCTAGCAATTTCAAAATTAACCTGAGAGGGCATGGTTGTTTGATTCTTGCAGATAATTTAGATTATCTAAAAGAGCAAATTAACTTTCTTTATTCTCGACCATTTCCAGAAAATTAATTAATGACAAAATCAATAAAAGAAAAAAACAGAATAAGAGAAATACGAATTCTTAATGATAAAAATATTAAAATTGATTCTTCAATGCTAAAGTTAAGGATTCGTTATCAAGCAGTTGATACCTTTTCTTCTTATGGTGGTCCAAATTTTAATAAAAGAATGAAAAATAGATATTATAAGAAAAATCATGTTGATCCATTTTTCAATTATAATTATCGAATAGCCCATTTTATAAATATTAAAAAAGAATGCGAAGATATTATTAATTCTAAAATCAGAGAAAACTTAATAGGAATATCCAACACATTAAAAATATATGATTGGAAAGTTAGTGTAATAATTAGTACCAGCAATAAGTATCTTTATAAAATTCAATTTTTAATTGAAAACAAAAAGCATAAAATTGATAAAATCATTTACACTTACAACAATCAAAAGAATCTTATTTTTATTAACAATAATGATTATAGTGTAGATATGAAAAAAAGTAATGAAAGCATTCTTGGATTTCATGGCTCTTTTGACAGACCTGATGATATAGATGCCATGAAAAAACTTTTCATAAGTTGGCATGACACAACTATTACATTAAATAGACAACATGAATCATTTAAGTCTCAAAAAATAAACATACGCTTACAGCATGAAAATATAATCGATATTGGAAATTTTCACCAACTCACAAAATTCAAATATATTTCTTTCATAGCCACTAAATCAGGCGTTTATTATCAACTAAATTATGATCTTCATGATTATATGGATAAAAATATA
This sequence comes from Galeopsis tetrahit, assembly GCA_963675135.1. NCBI lineage: Eukaryota > Viridiplantae > Streptophyta > Magnoliopsida > Lamiales > Lamiaceae > Galeopsis > Galeopsis tetrahit. The sequence goes on from CAVLYN010000018.1 coordinate 38,497, forward strand.
ATTAATAGCGTATTTTTTAATATTGATTCCTTAGCAAAAAAGGAAAATTTAGTAAAGAACTTGGTATTTTTAAATGTTTTCGGCAATAATGTAAAAATCAATGAACTTCAATCATCCGATTTTAAAGAGTTAATTGAACATATACAGTTAATTTCATATTGAAATTGACTTAAAAATAATATAATATATAAATTAACTCAGAAAAAGGTTTGAAAAATGCTCAAAAGAAAAGAGGTCTAAAACTACGTATCTAATTAATACTCTCAGACAACAGAGAGTATTAAAACATGATCGTATATCACTGCAGTTTAAGTAATATAGATGATTTTATATTTAGCAATAAGGGAGTGCATTTTGGTGGAAAACAATCTGCCATAGAAGCAGCACTAAGAAAGACTGTTACAGGAAATGAAAAGTTATATCTTCATAAATGCAGAATCGAAACCAATCTTTTCTATGATTGTGAAGATAAAGGAAACCACGAAGAGTGGATTAAACTGATAGAAGAAGCTCTTGAAGATGGTTTTTCAGTAGTACGATACACAAATAGGTATGAGCTTGATTTTGAGCCTTCCTATATAGTTTTAAATAACAAAAATGTAGAGATATTATCTGTTTCGGTTATTACTGCTAAAAAAGCAGAGGAACAAATTTTAGAACTATTTTATTAAAAAGAGCCTTACTGGCTCTTTCTTTTTAAATAGTAAAAACAATTAATTAAATCTCTTGACGCCAAACTATCAACGTACTATAATAATCCCATACATAGGAGGATATTTATGTTTTTCAAATTCTTTGAAAAAACAATTCTAGACAAAAATTAGGTAAATTAATTATCTAATGAGGTCTATGATGAAAGAAACTGTATTTTTGTACAGCAAAGGTGGTAACGTTGAAGTTTATGCAAACAAAGATGAAGCATATAAAGCTTTAGGATTTTCTTTCATTGCTTATTCTGTATCTGTTCATATTGGTGAAATCAGCAAATATGCTACTGAAATGAGTTTCCACCCGAAAGGTGAAAAACTAGCCAGAATGAATCAGTACACCACTCAAAAGAAATTTGGAGATTTCGTACTTCGAAATGAATACGATGATGTATTGACTATTGCTGACTTTGAAGTTCAAATTAGCAATAACAGATCTGCTCCACACAAACGTTACAAATTCTGGAATGGTGAAGGTGCTATTCCCGGTACTGGGAAACGTAAACGTTATGGTCGTTGGTTGCGCTCTCCTAAAACAACGGCTGCTATTCGTAGTAGCCTAAGTGTTGTAAAGGAAGATGGTGAGCCAGAGTTTCGTGGTGCCAGAAGACGTGGTTGCTGCACTCTTCCAACCAGATGGGACGATATCTACAAAGAATCTTACCAAGATCGTAATTGGAAAAGTTTCCGTAAGCAGCAGTGGAAAGAGAAAAGCTGACAGTGATGTCAGCTTTTTTTATTAAAGTTAATAAAGAATTTTTTCTTCTATTTCAACTAAATTATCAACTTCAAAAATTATATATCCGTAATGTTCAGTAAATACACAAATTTCTTGTTCATTTTGAACATAAAATGCACGTTTAATACTCATTTTAGAACCATCATCAAGACAAAATGAAACTTTATATTTAAAATCTGTGAATAACAAACCATTTTCTATCAATTGATCTGCTGTTCTTTCTGTTTTAGAAACCAGTTCTTTTAGAAATTGCTCAACAATTGTTTTTCTATATTTATGTAAAATTTCTATATCACTTTTTCTCATTTCGCTACCCATTTTCTAGGACTAATTGAAGTTCTCATATATTGAGGAAGAGTTTTATCTGGATCTGATGGTGAATATTCTGGAATATACATCCATCTATCAATCTCAGCATATTCTGGAATGTTAAACCAACTACCATCATAGGTATAAATATCACTCACACCAGAAATATCTTCTGAATAATTTTCTTTGTAATGAGCAATAACAACCAATCCATCTTCTGGTAATGACCCATCTTGAAACCATAGTGTAGAATCAATTTTAGGGTAAGGCATCCATTTATCAACTTTAACACCTTTTGGTATATTCATCCAGACGTTATTGATTGCATAAAGTTCAGTTATTCCACCATGACCTTTTCTTGACCACATACCAGAATACTGTACTATCACATAAATTGAATTGCTAGGAAATGAACCATCGTCAATCCATTTCCCTCTTTTATATCTGCCATTTAAAACCTCTTAAAAATTAAGGAGCTATTCCTTGATCATAACCACATTCATACTCTACTTTTTCGTACCAGCCTTCAGGAGCATCTTCTTGATACTGTTTATCAAGCATTTCAATACGCCATGCTTTATATTCTTCTGATGTATTATCAGATGTCTCTATTCTATATTCTTTAAGTCCGCCTTCCCAACTAGCTTCTTTAACAATTACAGGTGTACCTTCTAGAATTCTTGCTACTTGGTCTAAAACCCAAGTCTTGTGATGGCTTCCATCAATTTGACCATATGCTGTAATGAAATACATTGCCCAATCTTTTTCTTTGTAAGTAGAAAATTCAGGGTGAGATGAAATGTCAATAAGCACTTCGCCTAAATATTTAGCACTCATTTTCAATCCTCGTTTTAATCGTGTTATTCTACATTATCTATTCTTTGAACACAAGTGTTATTCTACATTATCTATTCTTTGAACACAAGTATTTTACCAAATAATAGCGAGATTAGTTGATATTTATATTGTATAGGTGTACAATCATCGGTATACAAAAAGGACCAATATACATGAATTTTAAAATGACTCCGATTATTGACAAAACAATTGAATCTTGTTTTGTTGTAACAATAGCTTATGAGCATGGCGATGCAGATCTAACGACTACTGAGAATACTGTTATTAAAAGCACAAATATTAACGATTTAGAGAAATTCTTTGATAAGTTTAATGAGGTAAATTGCATGTTGATAACAATCGTTCTTATGGAACTAAATATCCCTCTCAGTTTGAAGAATTAGATTACTGTTTTCCTGTTCCCGGTCTCTATGGAGATAGAACTACTGTTTACATCGGATTGGAAAGAGATGAATTCACCAATGAATCTGATTACTTTGCTGGAATGTCAATTTCAAAAGTGGTCTATTTTGATGAAAACGGTCAAAAATTTAACGTAACGTGGAGTAAATGAAATGAAATACCTTGTATTGACTAAGAGAACTATTACAGGTTCTTATCGTGATGATTCTCCTGAAACTTTCACCGAAGCTATCGAATTTGAAACCGAAGTGAAATTGAAAGAATGGATTGCAAAGAACAGTAACCTTCGTAAATTTACAGTTGTAAAAGCCGAAGACATTAAAGTTAACCTTAATGTGGAGATTAGTTAATTATGGACACTGTAAAAGATAAATTCGCTGTTATTCACATTGAACAAATTTATCACGAAGGAGATGAACGTAGCCGGACACATCCCGGTCATGGTTATCCATCTTATACGGAAGACGTTCAGAAAATAACTACCTTCAAAGATGAAGCCGAGTTGAAAAATTGGATTTTGCGTAATGAAAATAAAAAATATACAGTTATTCGCTATGAAGAAGTTAAGGTTGAAAAAACTGTTAATCTTAAATTTTCGTAAATAAAGCTTGACAAAATCAAATATATAAATCTTCAAGTGTCCACATTCCATGGTTTGTGGACATTTTTGTTTTTGTAAATATTGATTTGTCAAGAAAAATTTTATAAAAAAAAGCTCCGTCAAGAGCTTCATTTTAAAATTACAGTAAATGTAAATCTGTATCTGAGATTGCTTCTCCAACTTCCATTGAAGCTAATTTAGCTCGAACAAAATCGTGATTAAATAACTTCTTTAATTCACCATTTTTTGAATAGAAAACACAATCTATAGCTATTTCATCTGGAACAAAATTTAAAATCAAAGGATTGAAAGTATGCAGAACAACCGTTTTACCATTACTGGCAATTTCAATTAACTTATCAATAAATTCATCAATCGCATATGTTTTAAATTGAACGCCTTGAAATTCTCTGCCATTAAAAAATATGATAAATTTCAGCATCTGTTATTACAATATCAGCTTTTAATTCACAGGTGTATTTTGTGCAAATGATTTTTAACATGTTAGTCTTCTAACCAATCAATTCTTGTATCCGATACTGTTTCACCAACTCCCAAGATTTCTAATTTCTTCAATGTTAATTCATGAGAGAAAAATTTAACAAGTTCGCCTTTTTTGTTTGCATAATACAAACTTTTAATAGCGTCCTCATCAGTCAAAAAATTCAAAACCAGTGCGTTAAATGTATGAAGTACAATATTAGTATGCTCAGATAGTTCTACCACTTTATCCATGAACTGCTCAAGCTTCTCAATATCATATTCTTGACCATAAAATTCTTGACCATTAAAAATATCAAAAAGATGCTTATCCGTAAGATACAAATCAGCATTTATCGAACCGTTATATTTATTACAAATTACAGTTAACATGTAAATCTCCTTACCTATTGAAGAGGATATGTTTCATTTTTGGGATATTATCAAATCTTTTATTCTTTATACATAGTAAATTATATTGCTTAATAATTTTGTATTCTATTTCTTCAATAAAACTGTCAACAAAATCATAAAAATCTTTTTCTCTTAGTGTTAAATCAGAACTTTTACTAGTATGTAAAATTTCTGCTGAAACGAAACTTTTACAGTCCAATATTTCATTCAAATTGAATTCAAATACTAAATTTCCATGCTGTACAAAGCTTTTATTGTTTTTAATTTTAGAAATCAAAAACGACCTTTCTTCATTAAGCATGTAAACTATATTTTCTTGTTCTTTTGATAGTGTTATTTTTTTATCTTTTATACAGCTTCCAATATTCGACCAGTCAATAAGGGCTTGTTCAAATATTTCATTAATATTATTAAAGAATAAATGCTCGGAGCATTTTCCTTCAAATATAATATTGTAAATTAGTTGAGGATGCATTTTAGGCTACCTTTAAAATATGATGCGTAATCATAGTACAAAAAATAACCAAAATCAACCTTTATTTTAATACTTTTACTTGGATAGTTTGATTGCCGCCTGCATTTGCTTCATCAACCGTCCACTCGTAAGGAGTACCTGATAAAATAACGTCCCTAACTGAGAAACGGATTCTTTAAACATTTCGGAGTCAACTTGTTCAAGAAAACCTTCCAAACGATATTCAGAACCTTTAAATGGTTTGAACTTTAGTGTACTAAAATAATCAAAGACGCCTTTTTCAGATCTTCAATATTTTTAAATTCCAATTCCTTTTTAATATAAAAAACATCATTGACATAGAAATCGTCATCAGTATTAATTGTAATAACTGCAACAATAGGATTTTCAATTGATTTTACTTTTTCTGCCATTTTACGTGCTTTATTTTTCATTTCGATATTCCTTGGAAATAGGTCTATATTATAGTACCTAAACCACTAAAAGTCAATCAAACATTCATTGATAAACAATCATTACTTTGGTAACATGACACTCCACATCTTACCAATTCTAGAATTTTCTCTTCTGTAATGACTTTTGAAAGTTTTTCAATTTCTATATAAATATATATCCCACCATGTTCAGCATTTGAAATCATGACTGATTTGTCATCTGGAAAAATGCTATCCAATAAAATAAAAGCATGAAGGTGTCTTTTATTTGAAAATTTAGAAACAACTTTATAAAACTTTGAATAATCAGATTCACTGAATCTTGAAAACAAATCTTTCATTTTTGAAACATCCATACCATACTCCTTGAAATTCAAGGTCTAATAATAAACCATTTGATAAATCAAGTAAAGCTTTACACACAAATTGACATGTAGATACTATTTATGATAAAATTACCTTTTGAAAAATGAGGATAACAAATGACTGATATTTTACAACGTCTTAATGATTTAAAAACAAAGAAAATTGAATTACAAAATGAAGCAAACAAAATAAGAACAGATTTTGAATCATACATTACCAACCAAGATATTCCATTGTCTGAACGTTGGAGTCTTTTTGTAAAATCACCAGATGAACTTAATTATCATGAAGACTATTTAATTGATGCTCATAGTAATGGATTACAATACATACTGGACAATTGGTTTGATGCTCCCGAAGTATATGGCCGTGGTAAAAAGATCGAGACAAAAGATTTGTTTAGATATATATTCAAAGATGAAGCTTTAAATTATGATAAAAATAAAAATTCAGAAGAAGATATCGAACTGTATAAAGACGCTATGGAAGACATTCTAGACCAAAACTGTGGTTCTTTCTGTTTTGATTGGTAATCATTCAAAAAAAGAGGCATCAGCCTCTTAATCTACTTTGTACCACGTTTTCTATGCATTTCAACATATTCTTCTATGGTCATTTCAAATAACGATTTTGACCATTTTGCATTTGGATTTACAGGACTAGCCTTTCTTATAATTTCGATTTGTTCATCTGTTAATGGACTATCATCAAGCTCATATTTTGGCGTATTTTCGGATTCATTCATTTTTTCACCTATTTTTAAAAGTTAATAGAAGCCATAATCGAGTTGTAACTCAATTTGACTTCAATATAAGGTGATGCATTTCTATATAATATTATACATTTGAAGTAAATGTCAATATATTTTTCACATTGTTACGAAAATCGAATTTGTTATCAATATTTCTTTTACTTCATTTTCAAATTTTAGTTTTATAACATTCATTTTATTTAGAATATCATTTGATTCAGCAAAAAATATGTTATATTCTTTTGACGATTGCACCACAATTTCATTAACTTTACTATAAGTTTCTTGAAGACTCGATTCTGCAGTATTCAACGTATTCAATGTCATAAAACTATTGAGTATACCAGTATAGAAAATTATGGATGTATAATTCAGATGTAATATCATTAACTGTATTAATTTTTTGAGTCTTGAAAGTTTCAATTAAATTATCGAGAACTGACATTTTCGTTTTTAAAATATTGATTGATGAGTTTGCATAACTAATATATTGCGCCGCCGTATGGTTATAGGCTGTTGACATCAATGAATTAGCTTTATTATTCGATGCCATATCAATTGTTTCAAGCATTTTAGCGCTTTGAATTTGTTGTATAGCTACTTGAATAGAACTAATTGTTCTTTCACTACAATATTTTACATCTAAAAATGCATTTGCAATAGATTGAATTTGATTATGCTTTTCGGTTAACTCACTTAATTCTTTTTGAGCTTCTTTATCTTCATTAATAAGAAAAGAAACCATATTAGAACTTAGGGTATTTAGGTTTTCCATAACTTCTTTTTGATTATTTTGGATTTCAGATTCCAATTTATAAATCTCTTTTTTTATGTTTCCAAGTTCTTCGCGAGTACGAAAATCAAAGAATCGAGACAAAAATGGTTTTTTGTCATAACTTGCAGATATTTTACTTTCTGATTCCTTTTTTGCTTTGCAGACTTTATTAATCTGTTTAACAAAACTTTCTTTTTCTGTTTGAAATTGTTTAAATTCTGACATCATATTTTGAAACATACTATTTTTATTCTCACTATGTATTGAATTTAAATAATATCACACAATTTCAATTAGAACAAATAGTTATTATGATAATATATCAAAAATATATTGAGAAATTAAGATGAACGATGTTGTCAAAACGAATTCTTTCATTTTTTAAGATTTTTATTATTTTCAACACTTTTAGGCTGTTTTGCGGGAAGCCTCGGTCATTCATTGCCGAGATGAAAGCAAAAATACACTATGTGTATATTGTTTTACACTGTATATATTGACTATTGATTTAAAATTCTTATACTATATGTATGACAAAATTAATACATGATAGGACTAGTGTCTATAATATTGGATACCACATCGTATGGTCAACTAAATATAGAAAACAAATTTTAGTTGACGATATTGAAGTATCCTTAAAAAGAATACTTACAGAAATTTCAACAGAAAAAGGTTTTTCCATTGAAACTATGGAAGTCATGCCGGATCATGTTCATGTTTTCGTAAAGTCAAATCCCAGAGTAGCGCCAAACTACATTTATAAAATGCTAAAAGGTATTTCAGCAACTAAAATATTTAATTTATTCCCAAATCTTAAACAATCACTTTACAAAGGACATCTTTGGAATTCATCAACTTTTATTGAATCTGTTGGTCATATTTCAGAAGATACAGTTAAAAAATATATTGAGGAACAAAAAAATTATGAACCTCAGTAAAAAAATTAAAATTCAATTGCCAGAAGATGTTAAAGAAAAACTTTGGTTTACATCTGACTTATGTTCTGATCTTTGGAATGGTGCGCTTGAAGAAAGAACCTATAAACGTGGTGCTTCTGGAAATGTTTATGAGCAGAAAAGGTCTCTTGTTGAGATTAAGCGCTATCTTCCAGAATACAAAATCCCTTCTTCGCAAGTCATTCAAAACGTCATTTTTTCTCTTGATAGATCAATTTCTTCTTTCTATGCAAAAATTAAAAAAGGCGATTATCTTGCTAACATGCCAAGATTCAAGTCCAAGAAATACTTCTTCACACAAGAATATTCTCAATATGGCACAAGTTTCACTGTAGAAAATAATATTTTAAGACTTTCTTATGGAAAACGTCCAGAAGATTGGTTAGTAATACCACTTCCATCAGAAGTGGTATTACTCTCCAATTTTAAGACAGTTAAAATATTCAAAGATAAAACAAAAGATAAATATTATGTCTCTTTTTCTTATATACATAAAGAAAAAGAGTATATCGCAAACGAACATAGTGTTTATTTTGATCCGGGAAGTAAAACTGTTTTTACTGGCATAAACACTGCTGGTCAATTCTTTGAATATAGCATTAAAGATTTAAGAGATAAAAATATGCAAACGTATTTGCATATTGATAAACTTAAATCCAAATTAAAAAAGAAAATTAAAGGTTCTTCTCGTTCTAATATTATTCAAAAAAAGATAAATAAAGGTTTTTCAAAGATTAATACGAGAACAAAGATGACTCTTGCAAGAGTTGCTAATAAGATTATTGAAGATAATCCTAATGCCAATCAGTTTAAGATTGGCGATTGGACAACACCACAAACGATCTCAAAGACAGAGAATAAAATAAAAGATAAACGTATAAACAGAGCCGTACAAAATAATAATCCTTTATCAAAACTCATCGGAGTCTTATCCTATAAAGCCCAAATGATAGGAAAAGAAGTCTCAAAATTCGATGAAAAAGGAACCACAAAGACTTGTGTCATGTGCGGAACAAAGCATAAAGAGAGCTTAAGCCCTGAAATAAGAGTGTTCAAATGTATAAATCCTAAATGTGGATTTGAATACCCAAGAGATAACCAATCTTGCTTAAATTTTCTTGAAAGATATGAATCAGCTTTCTGGCAGAGCCTTGTGGGTAAAATACCCACAAGTACCAAGAGAATACAGTTCAATGTTTTTTCTTGCAAAATTCAAAGCAATATTGTGCATTTTTAATTAGATGCACGGTAATTTATTGCCGTGAGTATGTCACTATCAAGTGTATGCTTCATTAGACATGAAAATATTTATATAAAAATAACAAACATATTTTGGTCCATTTTATTTTCTTATCTGACATTCAGAAGTTTAAAGCGTTTTTTGTCAATTAAAAATGATTAAGTATTTTTTTCTATAATGTACTTAAACGTATCATGCATAAGTTTATCCATTATAGAAAAAACTACGTTTCCGCTATAATTTTCACTTAATAATACATTTTTATAGGCTAATGCAACTCTTTCTATAGAAAGCCCAAATACGCCACATCCCCAAGCACCTACAATTATTGTTTTATGACCTTCTTTTTCTGCAAATTTAAACATAGCTCGAAGACGTTTTTCAACAACCCTGTACAAAACCTTATCGTTATATGATTTGTTTTTTTGTTTCATGGCTGATAAATTTGGTGCAGCACATCCTATTAATGATATTTTTTGTGGTGTAATTGGAAAATCATAAGTATCCGTTAGCATAAGTCCATTTTCAACATACAAAGCTAAGTCAGTATAATATAAAGACGAATGCTCTATATTATAATATTCAGGATTGTTTTTAACATGAAAATACCATGTCGTTTTTAAGGCTATATCTTCTTCCTGAGCAGTTGCTCCATTAACAACGCCTCCACCAGCTTTAGTTGCTGAACCAAATACTAATACAAGAGGTTCTTTATACTTTAGGATAGTTTCTGTTACACTTTCATGATGAAAAATTATAGAATTTGCTTTATTCTTTTTAACATAAACAGTCTGATTTAGATCAATAATAGTTGCTCTTTTATCAAGAACATAATTGTCCATTATCTGCTCATGGAAGTATTTTTCAAAATTATTAAAAATAGCAATTCGTTTATCTTTCAATTTTTCACCTTCAAATTTCCAAAATTTTATCATACTGGGCATTAAATATCAATTAAATTATTGATTGATAATCTTAAAAAAGCCTGCTATAATCAATGCAATCAAAATATATAGGCGTAAAATAATGCACGCACACACCACTGTAACTCCTGAATTTTCTTATAGTCCAACTTATGGCAATAGGTTTCTATGCATTACGTTTAGGGGATCTTATCCACTTCTATCTTTGGCGAATATCGTTCGTAAATCTATACCTTTAGGTGGAGTGTACATCAAAGTATTCCCTTCTGTGAATAAAGTAAATCTTTATACTCTTCATGGAACTTATTGTGAAATTGACATTAAGCTTGACGATTTAAAAAGTGCATTTGAAATGAAACGTCCTTTCCTTGTTAAATTTCTAAATAACTATAATCAGCTTATTGAGGCTTATATTCCTCATTCTTATGTCAGTTGGATGATTAACAAGGATATCAATTGCGAAATCAGCAACGACCATTATTTTGGTAATTTTGAGCCGCCTTTTGTTATTGATTTAACTAATGATAACAAAGTTGCAAAACATATTGAAAACTCTTTTATATATGTTGAAAATTCTCACAAACATAATACTAATTTAGATTTCTTATATTATGGTTGAAATAGTGAATTTATCTCAATTGCTCAATAATATCGAAAGCTCTGTTATCCTCAGAGAAATTTCTCATAGACGTATTGTTGAGCCTTTTAAAATAACCGAAAATATTAAAATAGACATTTCAGATTCTAGTTATACATTTTCATTGTCAGAAAATGGAGTTCACGAATACATTAATGGAGACTTATTGTTTCAGATAAAATTCTATGCAGAGAATTTTAAAGATCATGTTGAATTAGTTTGTTTTTACAAAAAAAATCTATGCTGTAGATATTTTCAGCAAGTTTATACATCTGCAAATTATCCAGAAGATACAATTTTTAATTTTGAAGTAATGTTTGAAACTTATTTAAAAGATATGCTTAATAACAAAGTATATGTTTTAGAAGCGTATGTAGAATACTTTAAATTAAAAAAAGATAAAGGCACTCATTCTATAATGGCTTTTTCCATTACTGATAATGAAAATGAAGGAATATTAATTATCGGTGAAGGAAATAAAACATATACTGATAATGGAGAAATAAAACAAATAAAAGGGCAGAATAGTAGCACAAATTTTAAAAATAATAAATAATAAAGTATTTACGCATATCAGTCATATTGAAGGTTTATTTGGAATAAAGTTACATGGAAACCCGAGCACAAAAAGAACATCAGAAGCAGAATTTAAAAAAATATTCAATACTGATGAAATCTTTTTTAAGGCGAATATAAAACCTAATGTATTTTTATCTTTTGATAATCATGAAATAATTCTATCTATTGAATTAGCAAGTAACTCAAGTATCCTAGATTTTTATTTGAATATAAACGTTGTAAACAGCAAAACAGAACTATGGTTATTTCATAATCACAATGATTTTCATCTTTTAAGAGACAAAGCTAATATAATTAGCGAATACAAATATATAAAAATTTAGATTTTAAAGATACTATTTTAGAATATTCTCGCTTACTAAAAGATATCTTTACAGAACAATGCATTATTTATTACTTGATTGAAAAACATCGTAAGGCTTTGAGCTTAGATGTAGATGAAATACCCAATGCAGAGCAAATAAAGTATATTAAAATGCTTATTTATTGATTGACGGATGTAGCGTTCTATATTATAATTAGACATCTTAAATCGAAAGGAATACTATGAAAATCCAAGACATCCAAAAACAGGTTTCTTTTATTATCCCTTTGCTGGATAAGAACTTTGAAATGGCGCAAAAAGAATATGAAAGCAGTGAGCTAAACCGTGGAGCATTTAATTATGTGCTAGGACGACATGCAATGGCTTATGATAGTATTCATAAGAGTGCCGTTAACGAGATGGAACCAGAAGAACTTTGCAAGCAACTGGCAATCTTGACTATTGACATTAGAGCAGCAGTTCAAGATTTTCCTGATTATGAACATGTTTTGGAAAACTGGCTAGCATTTTATAAAGAGGCTGGTTTTACACAAATGCATAGTTTCCTTAACATTCCAATTTTTGTTGAACCACAATTGGAAATTAACTTTTAACTGTTTTTGTGGTATCATAGTAACAAAATAAACGGTAAATGATATGTTATTAACTTTCTGGATCGTAACGGGGTTTATTTGTTTCTATTTGAATGTTCACTTCACTCAAAAAGAAAAAATCCCCATGACAAAAATGAATCATTTAATAACTTTGATTTGCTGTCTTATATTAGGTCCGTTTTCTCTCGGTATGTTAAGCAGTATAATGTTCTTGGACTTTAAATTATTTAACAATCGTAACAAATAAGTGTAAAAAAGCTTGCAACACTTGCTGGAATAATGTAAAATACAACCCTATACACAAAACCCATTAGGAGATTAAAATGACTTACCGTTTTGAATTGTTCGATGTTGTTCAGAGTGTTTCGACTACTGGTAAAGTAAAAGCTCGATTCATGGAAGATGATAAAGCTAAATACGTAGTTGAAGAGCTTGGTACGAAAGCTATGAAAGTTTATCCAGAAGGTAGTCTTCGTAAAATTTCTATGCAAAGTGCATAATAATTAAACTCTCAAAAAAGCACTCGTTGAGTGCTTTTCTAGCTTCAGATTAACAAATGTGAGATTAACACTTTGACTAAATCAACAAAAGAAAGAAATAGGCAGCAATTAGTCAGAAATATTATTTCTGGAAAGTCTGAATTTAATGAAAAAGCTATTAAAGTTAAAATTACTTACGAAAAAAGCCCTCTATCTAATAAAATATTAGATGCAATTTATAACCTTACAAAATCATTTAAGTTGGACTTTTTGAAAAAATTTCAACCTTCTCTGAAAAAAAATATCTCTAGACTTATATCAGAAGTAAGCAGGAATCTAAATATTTATGATTTTGAATTATCCGTCAGAATTCATTATGGTTTTAATTCCAAAAATAAAAAACACTATTTCACTGTTAACTTTCACTTGATGCATAATGGTATTAGAATTGGCTCTTTAATTTTTAATGAAATAGCTGAAAGTGAAATATTAAATACTGATATATCATATAAATCTTCTTTAACAAATATAGGAACGGATGAATTATATAAGTTAACTGAATATTCAAAAAAAATTGACCAGATGAAATCATCAGACATATATGTTTCTTTAGTAGCAGAAAGTCATTTTACCGAAAATGACAGTCTTGATATGATAGAAAAATCAAAACTCATGAATATTAACAATAAAATAAAAAACAAAATTAAAAAGTTTCATATGGATAATTATCTTATTCCGTTAGTTAATGATAATATATATTCAATTAAGATACATTATTATATTGGCTTGAGAAGTAAGTTTTCTTTGGTTTTTTACAAACGCTTTGATCTTAATTTCTTACTAAGCGGTCCTAACTATTCAAAAAGTTTTTTCCATTACTGTGACGATATCACTGATATAAAAATGATAAAAATACTTGAAGAAGCAAAAATCTTACCGAGTGGTCTTATTTATGAAGAAAATGAGATGACAGATGAATATTTGTATGCTATTTTTCAACAAGCGAGAATCTTAAATTACTAAGTATTTGGTCGTTATGTTATCCTAGTTAAAGGTATAAAACCTTTAAATTTTTAGGTGAAATCTATGTCAAACAAGAAATCTGAAAAAATTAGACTTGCGTTAGTCGATAAAGCTCGAAATAGTAATTTAGCCGATATTGATCCCGAATCCATCAAAGTTAAGATCTTATATAAAATTGAAGATTATGACTATGATTACATTAGTGTGCTAAAACCAGTTATTGCTTTAAATATAAAAAGAATGCTTGTTAATATAGTCAGATCTTTAAATATATTTGAATTCAAAATAAATATCTATTTTTCAAATGAAACTATTGTTAATAAATCTAAACCATTATTGTTTGAAGTGCTTTCTTATGATAATTTGTTAACTTCTCTAGGTTTCTTATCAATGGAAAGTCCTGATAATAGAAAACAAAAGTTTCACTCTTTGTTTGACATTAATAAAATAGATGACTTTTCTAAAAATTTGCATACCATCCCATCTGAAAATTTTTATCTTTATTCTTACCATTATGAAAGTTCATCTGGACAACCAATTTCATATGATAAAAAACAAATCTCATTACCGCTTATAAAACTTAGAAAATTTTGCTATGAATTTTTAGACAAATTAGAAAAAGAATGTGATTTCTATTGTGAAGAAGAGATATCTTATATAGAGTATGTTTGCTTAGTTGGGAAAGATACAGATTTTTATGTTCGCTTTTCAAAAAAGAGTATGAATATTCCTAAAGAATATATAAAAATCAGAAAACTAAATAGTATTTGTGATGCTAATATTATTCAATCACTCGCAGAGTCAGGTATCATCCCTTATGACATTTCTACAAATCAGGAACTTTTAAATAGCGATTTGAAACAATTATTTGAAATGATTAAGCTTTTGGATTATTAACGATTGACAATTATGAAAATGTGAGATATAATTTGAGTCTGCACATCTCTTTTTTTTATTGTTGACAGAGTATGACTAAAATAAATATAATAAATTCACAACCTCAAACTAATGAAATATCATGTCATATAGAATATGAATATCCTGAAAATTCTTCTATTGATTCGATTATAGGATTAATAGAAAAATCCATTTCAAAAAATATAAATAATTGCTTGATTAATATTTATCATAACTTAAATATTCAAAATTATAATATTAAATGCATAATTGAGTCTATCACTTGGAACAAGTCTCTTTATCATAACAATATTTATAAAATGAATATTTTCTTATACTCAGAAGAGGAATTAATTGGAACTTTAAGCAAAAGAGATAATTCTTTCGTATCTAATGAAAATCAATTTGTACAAGATATTTTTATAAATTATCAATACTCAAACCCGAATACTTCAATTGAAGATATTGAAGATTTTATTTGTGATGATTCCAATAATTTTTATTTGCAGACATATATTACATTAGGAATCGAAAGCCTAAATAAAACACAGCACAATATTAAAAAAATCTTTGATAATATAAAGTCGGAAAACATTTTTTCAGTTAAAAACTCTCACTTAAATAAAATCAATGTTGAATATGTTATTGGTAATGATATTAAATGGAGCTTAGTGACTTTTGACAAAAAAGATAATACTGCATTTTCTTTTTATTATGACATTGCCGATAATTCCAGACATACAATTTTAAAATCAATGATTGACTGCAATATAATAAATAAAAAATGTATTGATAATGATATTTTGAAAGGAAGTTTTGAGGATATATTTCAATTATCCAAAGTTTACGACTATTAATTAGGTGGAATGTTTTGTCAAAATCAAATAAAGAAAAAAGTCGTTTAGCTTTAATTAGAGATATTCGACAATCAAAGAATTCTTCAATACCTAATGAAGCATTTAAAATAAAAATAAAATTCATTAATGACGAATTAATGGATTACAATGCTGTCATGAAAAAGTTTCTGGACATAAAAACTAAACCTTTATTCAAAATACGAGAAAATTTTGAACTTATAAAAAAACAAGTTAAGCCACTTATTGAAAAATATAAATACAATATAGCCATTTTTGTTGCAACCGAATTAAACATTTTTGATATAAACATAAATGTATGGATTTCCGAAGAGGGATATTCTCATGATGGAGCAGAGCTTTATTCTTTATCATTTTATTTAGACACAAATAAAAAATCCAGAAAAAGCAATATTGATAGTCCTGTATATGGGAAAATACAGTTTTTAACGCAAGATGATCTAAATAATCTAGCCGAATATTCACAAAATTTTGATAACTATATTTTTAATATAAACGAAATCGAAAAAGAACTTAATAACCTTATTTCTAATAATGTGGACAGGATATTTTTTTCTTTCAGTGAATATAAGAATTTAATCATAAACACAAATAATAACAATATTGATCAATTTGAAAATAAGTTTAGTGTATTTATTCAGTACTTAGAAAAAGAATTTAATTATCATTTTTTTAATGATGATTTTTATTTTTTAAGTCGTGAATATTATATAGGCAAAAAAAGTTATTGGTCTATAATTCCAGAGAGAAAAAGCGGCTTTGGTGTATACAATACTAATATTCAAATTTCTAAATTTAGAGAAATCAGCAAAACAGAAGACCGAGACTTTATAGACGCTATGCTAGAGTCAAAAATATTGAATGTTCATTCTGAGTCAGTTGAAGACATGAGTATAAAAGATATTATTGATTTGTCTTCATTGTTTGGATATTGAACCTTGAATATAGAACATTATTCGTGTATCATGCTCATTCACAAAGGTTAAAAAATATGAAAATTATTATTGTTGGTGCTCCGGGTTCTGGAAAAGGGACTCAATCCAAAAATATTTCTGAGCATTATGAAATTCCTCATATTTCCACAGGAGATATGCTGCGTGATGCAAAAGAAGATGGATCTGAACGAGGTAACTACATTAAGAATCTTATTGATAACGGTCAGTTTGTTTCTGATGAACTAATAATTCAACTTGTGAAAGAAAGAATCCAACAAGACGATTGTAAAAATGGATATATTCTTGATGGATTCCCACGTACTGTTATCCAAGCCAAATCAATGCTAAATGAAGGAATCATTGTTGAGCATGTGATTGAAATCGAAGTTCCAGATTCTTGTCTTGTTGAACGTATCGTTGGACGATTAAGTCACCCTGCATCTGGACGTGTATACCATCGCACATTCAACAAACCGCTTATTGATGGAAAAGATGATATTACTGGTGAAGAGCTTATTCAAAGAGCAGACGATAAAGAAGAATTTGTTGTTGGACGCTTGAACTCATACCATCAGAAAACAAAACCTGTTTTGGCATTTTATCAAGAAATGTCAGAGAATGATAAAACTATTCAATATCATGTTATTGAAGGTCTTGGTGATGTTGATGATATTTCGAACCAGATTTTCTTGTCTTTGATGTAAAAATAAACTCCAATATTATTTCTGATATTGGAGTTTATTTTTACACAAGTTTGTATGTATTAAAAAAAGCTTCTTTCTCTATTCTATACACTTCATTATAAGAGGAATCTGGCGCAGCTAGATAATCTCCAGGCTCAACTATCATTAACTCATTCCATGCAGCTATAAACTCCATTGGTACACCTTTATACTCATATGCAAAGCATGAACCAGTTGCTTCATATTCTTGAAATTCATTTGAAAGGTTTTTGCCCACATTATAACGTGATGAAAACTTGCTTTCACTCATTATATATTGCTCACCTTTTATACCTTGCAATAATACATCACCTTCTTTGGCTGTATTTTTAGTTTCCACAACGCCATGCAGTACTGTTTCGACTTCCTCACCAGTAATCGTTTTTCTAGCTAACACAGTGCTTTGCTTATTGTATTTCTGAATATTTTGTTTATTTTCAAGAAATACAGTGATCATTTGTTCTTGTGTCAGATTCATATTTTATCCTTTTAAAAGTTAATATATTGGTGATTTTAATCTAATATTCCTATTATTTTTTCAATTCTTATCTTGTTTTCTGTTAAACCTAATACTTCTGTATCATAATCATCAGCATCCTCTGAATTTGATTTTATTCTTTTTAAATTTGAAATAAAATTATCAATTTCTTCTTTACTGTCAAACACTACTGATTCCCCTAAATCGCCACCTAAATAAAACTGTGAACCATCGTGACAAAGAAGATTATTTACATCCTTTTTACTACTAAGAAAAATATGATAAGACATGTTCACTCTCCTGTACTATAATGCTTAAAATAAGGTCACAACCATCAACCTCTTCTATAATAAATTGTATGTCTTATTATCTATATGTCAAATGTCAGGATCTTAACTAAAAACACTGGCTCCTAAAAATCAAAAGCCACTTGTGTAGTTCTTATTTTTCATATTCGACAATTAAGAAATCAACTACTTCAGCCCAAGGATGAATTTGGTAATTATATTGCTGCATTGTATTATCAGTATGTTTATATCCATCAGAAAGAACTTGTGGATAATCTGGTAAGTCATGGAGATAGTGTCTTAGATTCACTTTATTTTGTTCGTCTATACGAGGATCATTTACTAGTTTTTCCAAATTTTCAATTAACATCGCCCTTTTCAGGGTGGATGGTTTTAATATATTCTCTTGAAGCGTATTAACATAAAGCAAAGCTTTTATTGTAGCTGAAATGAATAGTGCAGAAACGCCCCTTTGTTGGCCTATTTGTGGTACATCATTAGTCATTAAGCTTATTATAAGTGAAGAAATATCGTCTGAATAATAATCATTAAAAATATCGCCTTTCATTTCATGAACATTCAGTTCTCGATTAAGCTTATATTTCATTTCAATATATCTATATTCTTTATCACTTAAACCATCAAACCCAACATTCACTTTTAAATTGCTTCTAAACTTAGTAAAAGGGCGTTTTTCTTCTTTTAATAAATTAATCATGTCAACATCATCATCTATTGACATTTTAGGTCTAGTTTTACTTCCTATTCTTGGTTTTAAACTCCATTTAACGTCTTTACTAATACAAAAATAAAAATCTATATTTGTTAAATCTTTTATTTTTTTATTAAATTTAATTAAAGGACTATTAATATCTGTATTTATAAGACAAGCTTTTCTACTTTCAACATAAAGATATACACAATCTGAGTTTATTAAATATAAATTCTCTGACAAAGTTTCAACTTCTCTTTCATACTCTATATGTTGACCTAGTTTTATAACAGGAGTCGCTAATGGCGTTGTCATTTCAATACCACTATTGTTTTTAAGATCTAAATGAAGGAACCCTAAAGATACGTCTTTATGTTTTATCAGTAATAGTAGTTCGTTATAAATAGAACCCACAATAACATCCACTTCAAAATCAAGAATGTTTAAATGCTGAGATATATCAAATAATAACCTTGGCAAATTCTCTTTTAAAGATTTATCTAACCTATTATTGATGACTAATTTTTTATTAATCGAACTCTTCGCTTTAAAGAAAACATATTTTACTATAATATTTAACGCTGAATTATTTATTGTTTTACTAAACATTTTAATCCACCATACTCTTGCCATTCTCATCTAAAATAGATGTCGATTCTAACAGGTCATATACCTCAGAATATGACTCTTCTGTCTTATATTCTTTTTGGGAATTAAAATCTTCTTTTTTATCCAAATAAAATATATTAACTTTATTTTCTTGCCTATTATTCATTATTAACCTCTTGATGGCTCTATTTACTATTTTATACCTTATTTGGGCTGTTCAGTTCTTTGACAGAAAATATTTTTATTTGCATCATAAACCGTAACTGTATGAGTATATAAGAAAAACAGATAAAAATATATTGACAATAATTCTGTTAAATGTAGAATGATAGCAGTAGATGAAGACAACCCCAAGTCTATAAAAAGAGGCACTTCTAACCATATAACAATCGGAGTGTAAAATGCTAAAAAACATTAATATCTATACTTATTTTTCAAAAAGACAGAATACTCAATGTGCTTATTTTTGCACAGACCAGAAAACTCTCAGACAATTTCTGTTTATGAATGAAATTATATCAATACCCACGGCACATCTTGAAGAAATTACAATTCAAGTTCGCAAAAATCGAATAACCCATACCGCTTTATCAAGACTCTTACCATCAATCCCCGCAGTCATGATCGCTCATCATGTAATCAACGAAAAACAACTACAAACTTGGTTCCAAATTAAAGGGAAAACTTTTGTTCCTCATGAAGATTGGAGCCGATATTTGCAAAGCAAAAATCTACTTGAACCTTGGATTGATGGAGAACTTAAATTAATGATAGGGTCAGGATATGAAGAATCTTCTAGAGCTTTTGGCTATAGAACACGATACCAAGAGGTAGAGTCCATAGATTCATTCAAAGATAACATTTGGTCTTTTATTAGTCTTTATAATGGTATCAAAAAACACACTATGGGTTATTATGAAAACTATTGGTATCAAACTGAGAGCCGTATTATTCTAATAAAGTATGGTGAAAAAACTTTTGAAATTAATGAAGAATGGAAAAAAGTATTTAAACCACAAGAAAAAGTTTATGTCTTATCAGATTTGAGACAAA
This sequence comes from Galeopsis tetrahit, assembly GCA_963675135.1. Classification (NCBI taxonomy): domain Eukaryota; kingdom Viridiplantae; phylum Streptophyta; class Magnoliopsida; order Lamiales; family Lamiaceae; genus Galeopsis; species Galeopsis tetrahit. The sequence continues at coordinate 59,134 of CAVLYN010000018.1, forward strand.
GAAAAGCGTTATAACTTTTCTCCCATCAATTTTAAATGTTGTATATGTTCTTCTGTTAGAGGTATTAATGTATTTAAATGTGCATCCGATAGTGGAACATAATATTCAGAGTCAATAAGCTTGTAATATCTTTTAGGCAAGTAATACGTTATTAAAATTCTCATAATATCATTACATATGAACTCTTTATAATTGGATATGTCTTTATTGCTAGAGGGTATATATGGAAGGCTCTTCTTTAAATGTAATCTATCCATATCAACAATTTGACATCTAAACTTATCATCTTTAATCACATAAAAATTTGATTCTAGTAGTTTATCACTTATTGTTAAATAAAAATCAAAAGAATGGCTACTATTCTTAGGTGCTACACTTAGCTTATAAAGTCTCTTATCGCATGAACTTGCATCATATGTGTATAACGTACAGTTATTTAAAAACCCATACAAATGGCAATTTAAATATTTGTAAACCCATTCTCTTTGATGATTTTGGTAAAAGCTAAGTTCATTCTTACACTCAATAAAAACTTCATTTTCAATTACCAAGTATTTACCTATAAGGTTATTGATAATATTTATTTTTCTTTCTTCTGTTAGAGAATCATTTGAAAGTATCTTTTCCTTTATATAATTTGATTGACTTTTTAATATTTCAGAATCTAATGTTAAAAAATAATCCAAAACATTCATCGCCTTAAAACTTACTATGTCTTCAACAAACTCTAAGTAGGATGTATTTACTGTTAATAACGGCTTGGGCTTAAACATTAAAATTTTATTGTAGTAAAATTCTATATTTAAATAATCAGCCGTTTTGAGGTCAGAAAAACTAAAAACTATTTTTGTTTTAGATTTTTTATCTTCTGAAATAAAAACTTTTCTATTGATGTCTGTTTCATCAACTTCGCCCGTAAAGAAATACTTTTTATTTTTATGCTCTATGCAGAAATTAGAGTAACCATATCCTAATGATAAATCATCAGAATATTTTAAATCGAGATTTTTAGTATTTTGTTCTTTAAAAATTTTGGATAAACGAAGAAGCTTTATTACGGAATTATTAAACATTTTTAATCACCGATGCTTGTATTCCTTATATTTTACTTGATCAAAAACCAATAGTCAAAAAAATATTGTTTTTATTTTTTAATACATATTGATGACAATATAATGGCACTAAACAATAAAATGACGCCAGAAAGTTAATTTATTTTAGTACATCTGTATCTCGAAATTATTAATTATATTGTCAAAATCTCCTAGTAATTCATTTCTTGTCAATGGATAATTGCAAAATGCACGAGCAAATACTAAAACACAATCAATAAATAAATCATCATTTTTAAAATCAAGAGACGTTGAATTAAAGCGGTATGCAATAACTTCTACATCTTCATCTGTTTCAATTTCAATTTCTTCAAATCCATCATTATAGACTTCATATCTAATGCCTTTTTGCATAAAAGGGATACTATAATATTTAGTTACCAATCCATCTTTTTCTTCGTATATTATTTCTATGTCCTGTTTTATAAATTCAGGAATTTCTTTATTCTTAGCTTCTATTTCCCAACGCTGTCCTAAATTATGCAACCAATAATAGTTTTTATTGATTATTGTATACAAATATCTATCTTGGTTACTAAATCCTTCTCTCGATGCATCAATAATAGATTGGGCATCATAGTTTCCATAATCTATGTCAATAAATTTGCAACTTGAAAAATAAAAAGGATTTCTATCTACGTATTCATCTTTATATTCATCGTATCTAAATAAACCTTTTGATGTTATAACAATATGTCCTAGTGCTGCAAAGGTATTTGTTTTAGATAAAATCGCATTGGTTATATTATTTATTCTTTTTAATGTCAGCATTTAAATTCTCCATGAGAACCATTTTAAATTAAAATAAATATTTAATCCAGCCAATATTAAAATTCCTTGACTCGAATATTTTTAAAACCTATACTTAACAGATGCTAAATAACGATAGGAATAAAAAAGTGGATAGTCTATACAATAAGGGTCTTGAACTAATTTCTGTAAAAAGTCGAGTTCATGAAATTGAAGAAGAATTATGTAAAGCAGTTGTAAAAATGGCATTAGAGAGAGGCTTTGAATTTAAAGAAACGGATATCTCTAATATCTTTGTTAGAATTGATAATAATTACAATAAAGTTATTGACTTTATTTATAGACAATCTTCTTTATATACATTTAAAATCAAAGAAGCTGAATTAGAAGCAGCCTATATCGAAGAAACTCATGAGTAAAAAAAATAACCCGAAGGTTATTTTAATAATCGATAAGTTTTAAATTCTCCATGCAATTTTTGAAATCATTTTTTAGATCTTGCATGGTAAATAAGTCTTTTTGCCTAATTGAAATATACTCAAGCATTCTTGACAAAAATAGTTCGTCATTTGCTATATCAACACTTCTAGACAAAAATCTGTAATATTGCAATTCATCAAGCATAATAACGGTAAAAGAGTAATACATTTCTAAAACGCCATCTCTTTCCTCAAAGTAAATTTCTATTCCATTTTTGGATATTTCTTCTGGAAGTACTTCTTTTGCATAATTGGCAAGAATATCTATATCTTTAAATTGTTTTATATAAAAAAAGTCTTGATTTATATTAAACTTTAGCCTTATATAATAATCATTATGGTTATGTTTAAAATATTGATCATCAAAAACAAAGTCATTGGGTTCTATTCCACTTTTAGACATACTGTTTTCAGAAAACCAATAATGGTGTCTTAATTTATAAGGTGTATTATCTTCACAAAAGTACACTCCATATTCATTTACAAGTATATTATCTACTGTAAAAAATTGACTGTCATTAGTACCTATACGTTTAAGTATATTAAACATACGATCCTCTATATTTCTTGCAACTGTCATTTCTTAATGCTCATTTAAAAATTCCTTCTTATTTAATGATAATGTAACAAAGATTTTTATAATAGCAATGTTTTGCTTTTCAAGGCTTAAACGTTAGAATAAATATATTAAGTGAGGATATAGAGTGCATTATCAGATCAGGAAGAAGCTAAGAGCACAAGCTATTAAAAGCAATTTTAAACAGATAGATGAAAGAGCAATTGATGTAAAAATACATTATGTTCATGAAACAACTAAAAAAAATTATAAAGGATTATCTATTTTAAGAAATAAAATAGATCATTCTCTTAAAGATAATATAAAAAGACTTTTATTAAACATAGTAAAACAAACTAGAATATTCAATTTTAGTTTAAAAGTTAGTTGCACTTATGTTTATGGTGACATAAGTTTGAATTTCTTTTTAAAAGGTAAAAATATCAATATTGGAAAACTTTATTTTTTTGGTGACAATAATGATGAACCAGCCCAATTAATTATACCCAAGAAATATTTATACAAATTAAGCAACCATTTTTATAATATAGAAACTAATGATGTTATTTTAAAGCATTGTAATGATGCATTAAAAATAATGCAAATAGACAATTTTGAAAGCGAAGAGTATAGCGAATTAGTAAATAGAGAAATGAAAATGTTTACTCCATACAATTCTAAAATTAGAGGATTATTTAATTCATTATCTGAGAAGGGTCTTTATGATATTGAAAGTGCTTTTAAAAGTGGATATGAGACTGAATTTAATTTTAAATATTACATAGAAGTCCAATATTTAATTAGTGATAAGATTTTGTGGTTTATTGAGTCTAATGGATATAATTCCAATATTAGAGATATTAAAGATTTTAATTTGACAAATTTAATCATGAGTTTACACGATTGCAACTTTATTTTTAAACAAAAGGAAATTAAAGAGCATTTATTAGAATTTAATTTCGATGAACTTTGTGAAGTGACAAAATTATTAAATTATTGATTGTTTTTTGACAAAAAAGTATAAATTTGATAATCTATAAGCTTAAAAATAGGTAATAGAATGAAAACAGTTATACGTTCAGAAGGAGACACAATCAGGGCAATTTGTAACCACTGTGAATCGTTAAATGAATCCACATTCAGAATTCGTAATTTATCAAGATGTAATGGACGATTTATAATTAAGGATATTCTAGTTTCTGTTTGTAATATATGCAACAATATTACGGGAATACCTGCTCAATCGACTCCATCAATCAAAGAACAGATGGAGATTTTAAGAAAATACGAATATGTTTACACGATGTAAATAATTGTTGCAATATTATCTTTCAGAATGTATTATAATCTTACTTAATTAAAGGAGTTTCACTATGAGTTCTAAATATGATCATCAAATTGCAGAAATGTTGATTGGCTTGGCTTCTGGTGCTCTGACAGAAGAAGCTGTTTCAGAAGCCCTAGGAGACTCTATGGCTGCTCAATTAGTTTCCATTGCTACTGGTAGTGTCGCTGGTGTTGTGGCTTCCAATATCGCTCGCCAGACAGGTGTAACTGATGTTGTTGAATCAGGAGTTGGTTTGGTGACAGGTGCAGTTGGTTCTCTGTTTAATTGGTAAAAATAAAGCTCCCTCGGGAGCTTTTTAATAATCTAATAAAAATACATTCTTCATAATTTCCGAAAATGAATGAGAAAATTCTTCTTTGTCAATATCCATTCCATTTTTCAGTAAAAAGTCTTTTGAACAATTAAAACAAAAATCGTCATTTTTGAAATCTAATGATTTAGATAACATTAAAAAATTAGATTTGTTGGATATTTTTGCAATAAAGTATTGAGAAACAATATTATCTTTTTCTTCTAATACAATACTAATTGGGTTATTTGAGAACATTGGAAAATCTGATTTCCATTTATCTTCTAATAAATATTGATCTTCATTTTTTAAAACTTTAATATCTGTGAGTACTAAAGAAAGAAATTTATCATCTCTTTCACCAATAACAGAATTTAAAAATGTCAAATATGGATTATTTTTAATCTTGTGTTTATCACCGAACAAGTCCAAGATATTGTAAGATTGACAAGACTGTTCTCTTAAATTAAAACTGCATATACTCTCGTACTCAATTTTTTTATTTAGGATTTTATCAAGAATAACGCCACTTCCCATTTTTACAGAAATAATTTTAATTCCTGATATTGAAGGGCTTTCAAAAAGCTCTAAATCTTGATTTATAAATTTTAAAATATTGTCTTTTCTAATATCAAGTTCTTGCATTTTTCTCTCAATAATTTAATAAATTCAATTGTGTTACTATGTCATCTAAATTATATTCAATATCTTCTATATTAATTTCTATATGGTTATCATTGAGTATTTTTTTTATTTGAAAATATACATTTAAATTTAAAGAATTATCTTTAAAATCAAGATTTTTAAATTTAAGTCTTATCTTTTTTGTCTTGGATATACTTATAATAACAAAATAATACATTTCTAGAATATTATTTTCTTCTTGCACTAATACTTTTATTTTCTGATTGCCTATTTTATTTCTGTATTCTTCGCAACATTGTTCTAAAATATCTTTTATTTCATTATTCAAAAACCTGTAATCATTTAACACAGTATCTACGTATAATTCGTTTGAATAAGCAGCAGCATTTATTTGACTTAATGGTACACGATTAGAGAAAAACTTTTCATTTTTGAAATCTAAATTGCTTGTGAAAAATTCAGAATATGATTTATACCCTTCTAGTGGAACAAATATTTCTGAATAGCCTCTTTTTGTAATCAGCCAGTGTTCATCAAACATTTTCTTGGATATATCAGAAATATTACGCATTAAAAAATCTGCTCTTATATTATGATTAAACATTAATGAGTTCCTTCTTAATAATTGGTCAACTTAATTAGATTCATATATTCACTTGCATTATTCATTATAGAATCAGAATCGACTTGTTCTTCAATAGTTAAGCTATCTTTGACATAAGCAATAAATGATTCTCTAAACAAATTATCATCTAAAAAAAATTCGCTATTAGAATACACATTAGTCTTATATCCTTGATTATTTGTTAATGATATTTTATACACAGTTTTAAATTTATTTTTATATTCATAAATCATAATTGCTATATTTTCAAGTTCTTCATTTGTGAAAATATTGGAATCTTTAATGCTTTGCATTTCCTTGCAGTCCATGTTTATATTTCTATTGACTAAAACAACTTTAAGACATTGCTTTCTCTTTTTTATATAATTCTTAATTTTTTGAAATAAAGAAATTTTCTTATCAACTATAGATAATTTGTTATCAGTCATTCTATTTATAATTCCTAATGCATTCTCATATGAAAAATTTCTATTATGCATAATGTCTATTACTAGAGAGGTAGTTATATTACCCGTTGCAAACGGATTTTTATTATTGATTAGCTCATTAAAATTAAAAAAATCTTCATCCCATTTAAAATCGAATATTTTTAAATAGCTTTTTTTATTATCATCTATTATACATTTATAATAAATGTCATCTATAATTTCTGATCGTAAGAAGTCAATTTTCATGTATTTACAAGACTCTTCTATTATTCTCTTTTTCCTTTTGTATTCGTAGCTCATTATCTTCAATACTCAATTAAATTAATATGTTCAATGCAACCATCAATATCATTGATAATGTCTTCTAAACTAAAATTAAATCCATTTCTAGTGCAGTAATCATGAAAATCATTTGCAAAAATAATGTCATTTTTCCAATCATGGTTTTCTGATTTTAAAAGGAATTGAGATTTTTCGTCAGATACGTAAATGCTTTCTTTGAAAAAACAATAATAATGTTTTATTCCTGTTTCATTAGCTTCAAAAATAGATAAGTCTTGTGCATTCATATAGAACTTTTTATCTGTTTGCCTGAATGGTGAGTTATTTCTTATTTCATCTCCAATCATATTGTTAGGGATAACAATAAAAATATTTTTCATATGTTTATTGTTTTTGTTTTTAGGCTTTGATTGAACAGGAATTTTACGTTGATTAATAAACTCATTCATATTAAGTTCAAGAAAGTTTTTTTCAGAAAAATAAAAATAAAGTTCTTTCTCTCTTTTTCTATCAATAGCTCTATTTTTATAAATATAAGGTTGATAGAGGTTATTTTGAATAGATAGGAAGCCTTTAGCATAAAGAAAAGGTTCATAATAGCTATTTATAACTTCTGTCAGGTTTTTTAGTGTTTCTTGTAAATTAACCATAGTCCACCTAGTTTAATTTGAAATTATACAATAATTTAATCCAAAAGTCTAGAAATTTTCATTGAAAAAATATGTAGTCTGTGTTAACATCCATATGTAATCGATTAAATACAAAAAAACAGGAATTCACCATGGAAAATTTCATTAAGTTTAAAGCTAATACAATAGGCAAAGATTATGTCATTGGTGATATTCATGGTGCTTTTTTTGCTCTTGAAAAACTTTTGAAAAAGGTTGATTTTGATAAAACGAAAGACCGACTTTTTTCGGTAGGTGATCTTGTAGATAGAGGCATAGAAAGTCACCGTGCATTAGAATTCTTGGATTATCCATGGTTTCATGCGATTTCTGGAAACCATGAACAAATCATCATTAGAGTAGGATTGAAAACTTATAGTGAGGCATACCCCAAAGGCAGAAAAAACCGAGATGGAAATCATTGGTTTTTTGAACTAGATAATGACAAAAGAGTCCAATACATAGATGCATTTAAAAAACTTCCTATTATCATTCAGATTGGTGATATTGGTCTTGTTCATGCGTATCCTTTGCATTCTTGGGAAACCTCTATAAATATGGTTAAAAAGAATAACACAAAAGCAATTGATTTTATGACTCGCAATAGAAAAGCTGCTTTAGATTTTATGAAAGGCAAAGATCTATCTTCTATCAAGGGAATTAGAAAAGTAATTGTAGGACATACAATTTTCAAAAAAGTTTCTTACAGTCGTAACGTTATATTTTTGGACACTGGTTATTACGAAGAAGATGGCGTATTATCCATGATTGATTTAAGCAATATGAATATAATTAGTGAGAAAAAATGAATAAAAAAATAAAAGCCTCAGATATTAAAATTAAAGTCAAATTTAAGAATAGGGATAAAAAACTAGAATATAACCCTGACAAATTCAGAAAGGCTTTTGTTGCGAACATTCATGAACTTATGGTTCCTATCACCAATAATATTGGTATGCGCCAATTTAAAATAATCGTATATTTTAGTAACGACTTCCCGACAGTTGGAATTCACCTTTATGACAAAAAATATAATAGAATTGGTTTTTTAAAAATCAATAATTTTGTTGAAGAAAATATTGATATGAGTCTTGTAACATTTCTTTTTGAAAATAAACAAGTGTTTTTACAATTATTTATTTATAAAGTTATTATTGATAAACTTGATTATTCAAGAGATACATACATTCCTATAAAAAAAATAAATGACTTCAAAAATCATTTTGTTAACCATTTGGAATTACTTGATAACGCAAAACTTCTTAATAGGTTCAATGGAAACACTATTGATTTAGATGGCAGTGACTGTTTTTTCTTTGAATTATGTTTTGATGTAAGAGATAATACGGTATGGTGGTTAACTTTCTATTCAGAAATAAATAAAAAAGATTTTTCAGGCGATTCTGAAATTAGAATAATAAAAGAATTCACTAAAGAAGATTTTATTGATGCTATGGCGGAATGTCGAGTTTTATTTGACAAATCGACTAAAGAAGAATTAAAGAAAATACCTTTTGAAGAAACATTTGAAATATTAAGATTATTAAACTATTAATAATCATATAATTCAAAATAGTTTAAAGTTTCTATAACATTATCTTTAATATCATCGACTTCTATATCAATATTGTGATATTGTTTTAAACTATTTTTAATTTAATTCATCAGCTTTAAGTAGAGTTCCATCATCTGCTAATGATTTCAGAAACAATGCCAGATGGCAATTCTTATGCTTTTCGCCTAATGTCAGAAGTTCCTCTCCTGACATGGCTTTAAGTTTCTCCATTGCAGACTTTCGAGCTTGTTTCATTTTTTCGGATTGTTGGAACATTCTTTTCATGATCTTTCCATTGATAAATAGTTAACTACTTTATAAACTATAATGCCACAAAAAGCAAGTAAAAATATTTTCACATAAAACTCCTCTATAGTTTTAGTAAAATCAAAAATGAACAAAGGTATTGCTATAAGCCACATTAGGGCAACAGATAAATAAGCCCAAAATAAATCATTTGAAAACGAATTCTGTTTGTTTCTATTTTGCATTTCAATTTACCTTATCACAGTGAGTTTTTTAAGAGAATTTAATTACATTTTAAAAAATATTTGAACATCAAGCTTAGTGTATGAAATTATTACTATTTAACTAGCCAGTTCTATAACTTGCTTTAAAATCTTTCCTCTTGGAGTGTTTTCTTTTATAAGAATATTTATTTCTTCTTGCATTTCAGATGATAGAGAAGGATCAGATTGGGTATCTTGAAATTTTATGCTATCTAATATTTTAAGTAAGACGCTTCCTGTAATTGCCGAGTGCAAATAAACATCTCGCATTATTTTATTTTTATGTTTCTTAAATGCTTCTTTAGTACACAAATCATCAAATGAAAAAATACTTTTCAAATCTCCATTGTAACTAAAAGTTTTTATTTTTCTAGATAGTTTGCTATCTATTCTATTGTAAAAGAGAAATGCAGTGATTGATAAAGACACAATTACTGAACCAAGTATTTCATAGCCAAATCCGAGCCCAAAAAAACTTTCTAAAATAATAGGAACAATCATTCCAGAAAAAAATCCATAAAAAATTGCCCATTTCATATACTTATGCATCATATTATTAATATCATCAACTGTTACAGTTTTATAAGCAAAAATCGTACTTTCCATATTCATATAAATATCACCTTTAAAACATAAATATATTACTTTTTTATATAAAAATCAAGCATATTATAATATTTATTTTAATAATTGACTAGTGAAACCTGTCTATGTTATACTTACGTCTTAATTAAAAAAGGTAAAAACAATGGGTTCGTTTAACACTACATGTGCTATTAGCCATACGCCAATTAGACCTGATGATAAAGTTCGGCTATTTTTCTTGGCATCGAAATCAGGATATTACAAAGATCAAGAACGAAATATCCTATCTATTGGATGTCAATGTTACCCTTGGGATGACTTCGAAGTTATTGGTGGTATTTCTTTAGAAGCTACTTATGAAGATTACAATAACTATTCCTTTCAAGAAGATAATATTTTCTCTGCCTATATCTACAATATTATTAGAAGAAACTATTCACCTAATATAAGTGTAGAGGGGGAAGAATATAACTCACACCATGACCATATGGATGTAAAACTTGATGATTTAGACTGGGCAAAAATCATGAATATGATTCATAGTGGACGCTTGTATTTGAACGGTTATGGTCGTGGCGCTAAACCGGCAGTTGCTATGATGGCTATTCATGAATCCGTTTATCAAATTATGATGGATGAAACCTATGAAAAATATGTAAATGAAACATCAGATTACATAAATACCACTTACACTGTTGGTTTTCAAGATGTATTGAAAAAAAATCTTGAAAAAGAAGCTTTAAGTAATCTTGATAGTGATTGGGAAAGGTTTTTAACACACTTTCAAAAAAAGGTTTATGCTGGTGAAATCACACAAGAGCAAGCTGTTATTGAAGCCAAATCATTTGCGAGATTTAATAAAAGTACAAATAGGGATCACCTTTCACAATATACATTTCAATCAGAATCTCCTTTAAATGGACTAAGGGATATTAATGAAGAAATTAAGAATCTGAAAGCTAAAGGAGAAAATTTTCTTACTAACGAATGTGATGACAATGATTTGATTGCCAAGCACACCGAAGGTCTTTACTTCAATGGTAGAATGAGCGCTCATAATTTCATGTATCGTCCACTTATGACCTCTGGTCAAGAACACGACTTGACAGCAGATGGAGTTTTTTGGGCAAAAGTTTCGAATGCTCTTATGACAATGAATTGGGAGTACGAGTCGGAAGAGCATATTTTAACTAGAAAAATGTCTAAGCAATGGCAGGAAATTAAACTTTCTGAAATTCATGAAACATTCAAAGACTGGTTTGATCAAGATGATTTTAAAGAACGTATTATGAAGATTAACAACGTATTTGTTAATAATTCAAAAGGCTCTTTTGTAACTATTCTGGCTAAAGATATTAAGAATCTAGAATACAAGGAATTGGCAGAGGTAATCTGGAATAAAGAATTAGATATCATTATTGAAATTGATGTTTAACAAAAAATAAAAAGCCTTATATCAATAAGGCTTTTTTAAACTTATAACTTAATTATTAGAGGGCTAAATATATGAGCATATCAGATTCTTTGAAACAGGAAATATTAGAAATACCGGGTGGTGATGGTTTTTGGAAATCAAGTTCAGAAGAAACTTTTCTTCGAGTAGCAGAGATGCTTTCAGGAGAAGGTCTTTCAGATGATGATATTACTTATGTACTTTCAGAACTATATTACGCCACTGCAAATTGTTACGGTGGTTGAATACAATGGTGGTCTATGTTCTGTCAAAAACATAGACCATTGTTATTTATATTTAAAATTCAGCACTAACGCCATTAACAAAACCTTTTTTGTCAACTAATCCTTCTAAGGTATATCCTGCACGTCCAGTCTGAATGTCCACATTAAATAATCCGGGAAATGCTGTTACGATGATAATGTTTACATCATTTCTGTTATTTACTGAACGATAAAAAACATAGTTGTGTATTTCAGTTTGTTCAAAATCGATATTGTAGTTTTTCTTATAATCCTTTATCTCTTGCTCTCCAAGAATCTCATCTTGATCGACTGACCATTTTGTATACCCACTTGCCTCAATAATCATTTCTTTAATTTGTTCACTATTAAGAATCTCACCATCTAGAATCTTTACATTACTATCTTGAAAATTGGTACTTTTCAAGTCAAACAAGATAGAGTTTAACTTTTCTTTAATTTCTGGAACTTCTTTTAGAATCTTCTTTTTTAAAATGTCTTCGACTACATTTTCAATATCTTTAATTTTTTGGTTCTTTTCGCTTGCCACACTTTGTTTAATACTCATAATAGTTGCCTCTATAATTAGACAAAGATAATATCATATTAATTAATTTTATTCAACAGAAATCAAAGTGAAAAAAAAGAGGCTTTACGCCTCTTTCATTTATCAATTTAGCCCATAATAAGTCAAGAAGCTATTTTCATCCACTTCTTTGCCTCGAAAAATTTCATAAATTTCTTTAGCATCTTGGCTACTACCTTTAGCCAAAAACTCGATTTTGAATTTATTAGCATTCTCAAGTTCATTCTCTAATACATAAGTATATGCGTCAATAGAATATATATCAGCCCACATGTAGCCATAGTAACCAGCACTATATCCACCACTGAAAATATGACTAAATACATTAGTGAAGTTTGTATCTTCATCAACAGTGTTTGGTAGAATATCATTGGCTACTTTTTTATAATATTCTGATATATCGCCTTTGAAATCATGATAAACATTGATATCAAACAATGCAAATACTAATTGTCTGGCATAAAAACCACCAATGCCATAATTTTTAGATTTTATAATTGAATCAAGAATATCGGAGCCTATAACTTCACCCGTTTTAACATGAGAGGAAAGACTTTTTAAATAATCACGATTATAAGCATATTGCTCTAACATTTGGCTTGGTATTTCGACTGCATCTCTTGCCATACCAGAAGTGCCAGCCATATCTTTAAAATCAACAGTGGAACTGAAATTATGAACAGCATGACCAAATTCATGTAACAAAGTTGTTATCTCTCCAACATTGAGACCTATATCCTTTTTGTTAACTGTGCAGCAAAGTGCAATAAGCCCCACTTCATCATTTGTTACACTTGAGAGGTTCTGAACCCAAGCACCAGCATTTTTCAATGGTCTTTCATACATATCTACTAAAAGATAGGCTTTTAGTTTTGAACCTTCGTATACTTTATAACATTCGGTGTCTTCATAAGGAAGAATAAAGGTTTCCGTATCTTTAACAAATGTAAAACCAAAAAGTTTATTAATTAATGAATATACACCTTCAAAAACCTTCTGCTGTGGAAAATAGGGTCTTTCCATATTGAAAGTATAATTAAGCTCTTTCTCTTTTTTCAAGTTCGCATAATAACCGCGTTCCCATTTTTCAACTGAATCAAGTTTATATTCATCCTTAATGAATTTATTAAGTTCTTTATATTCTTGCTCAGCTAATGGCTTCATCTTGATTTTTATTTTTTCAAGAAATTTGGACACATTATCATAAGAACCAGCCATTCTATCTTTCAATGCAAAATCAGTATAGTAACTATACCCTAATGTCTGAGCAATATTTTGCTTCAATGATAAAATCTCACTGGTTGTTTCAGTGTTATCATGATTAGATTTTTTTGAAGCTGGATATTTCATGGCTTCATAAATGATTCTTTTAAACTCAGATGATTTAGATTTCACCAATGCATCACTCATTGCGTTTTGATTATACTTTAAGATTTTTTTGCCATCAATGTCTTCAAAAAGCTTAATTTCTTCATCTGTTAATTCTACTTTCAAATTATCAGTAATCTCATAAAACCATTCTTTTTTAGAATTTATAATATTTTCACTATATTTAAGTGAAGCTTTAGATAATTTTTCTTTGGTTTCATTAAGTTTTTGTTGTAATTCTTTATCAAGGTTTAAACCGCTTTCTTTAAAAGATTTAAGATGATCTTCTTTTAATCTCTCTTCTATTATATTTTCCGTTATTAACGCATCGGTGAATTCGAAATATTCAACACTTTGGCTCATTGGATTAGAAAACTTTTGATATTCGCTAATCAACTCTTCTATATTGCTTGCTACAATTTCAGTACTGTTAATACTATTAAGATAGGAATACTTGCTAAACAGAGCTTTCAATGGTTCATACTCTTTACTTTCATCAGCAATGTATTTTTTGAGAGTTATTCCTTTGTTTTCAAGAATATACGCTTCTAGCCAATTTTTATAATTTGTTAATGCGGTTTTGAAATCTTCCTTATCAGTATCTTTTACTACAAAATAGTCCTTTGAAAACATAAATTTATCACCTCATTAGTCATTACCTTGCAGTATATTGGTTTTAATAGATAAAAGCAATACCATTATAATATTAAATAGTTAGTATCACGAAAAATGACTTACTTTTCGTTCTTTTTTTTGTTATAAAATTAAAACAGCACACGTAAATTCCAATGAAAAAATTAATCCTCGCCACCTCAGTTATTTCAGCAATAATAATGAGCAATATTAGTCTTGCTTCACCGATAGAGATATCTCCTGAAGCAACAGGAGTTTACCAACCTATTTCCGTTCAACTAACAAACCAAAACATTCTTGAAAAGATGAATTATTGGGGATTACCAATTGATATTGATCAAAAATCAATTTTGAATGTTTACACTCTTATTGGTAGTTTTGAACCTTTATTCAAAAATCTTCCAGAAACAGTAGTAACAGATAATGGTATATCTTTGGAGGGAGAAAATGCAAGATATTACAGCATTCTTAAAAATATCTTGCTTACATCCTCTGGCGAAAGAACTATTAATATAATTTTGAAACAATATATATTTCATATCTTATATGAAATTGGAGATAGAAATTTACAATCTGTGGATGTAAGAATGCTAACAGAAATGGATAATAATCCAAACGTTATTTATAATTATTATAATGAATTTATAGAAACAGCTAAAAACAATAAATTCTCAATTGAAATAAATTATGATACAAATATTTCATCAGGACAAAAGGATAATAATCATAACAGAACAAAGTTATATTCAATTCTTAATGCTATTCCATTTCTTCTTAATGTTCCAGATAAATTTAACAAAGGAATATTTGATAGGACTAACAACAGCACAGATTTATTAATAAATAACAAATATGATATTTCTTATTATGAAAACAATGATTTCCTAAATAAAAGAATTCTATTTAATTCTATTTATTTTAAAAAAATATTAGGTAATATTGAAAAAAACAAAAGAAAAGAAATTAAAAATGTATTTCCAATAGTATATGAAGACTCTAATCTAGATGTTAAAGGTCTATTTATTGATGCACATAAATATTATGAAAAAGGTATTTACATTAATACAAACCCTTCTGATATTGAAGGACAGAAAATAAAAACAACATATTTCTTACTAGACACCAGTTATAATGTACAACAAGACGATATTTCAATCTATATTTTGTCTGATTATGCAAATATAACTACGTCTTTAAATGCAGGAAATGTGGCAATTTATCCTTTGAATTCTTCATTGAGAGCCAATAATCTAACAAATGATATAAATTTCAAAAATACTATTATATTGAACTCCAATTTCATAGGGAAGGTAGAAATAGAAAACAATCCCAGTACGTCTGCTACAGTAAATATTATTTTGTCTGATACATTTAAAAATCTATTTGCTTATGATTATGTTAATGACCATTTATTTATTAAAAATCAAAACTCAATTTTCAAGATAACTAAAAACACTATTATGTCTTATCAAGACTACTCAACATCATTTGATCAAATTGTGTTGGATAGAGCAAAAATGGAACCAGAAAAAACAAAAATACAGTATATTTTACAAAATAACGATATTAAATAATTTTTCATGTAAAACAATAATTTAGAGCTTGACAAGTATTATTATTATAGTGTAAGATCCGAGCCTTTAGTTAATTTTATTAAAGAGGATTAAATCTTGCGCTATTTTTCAAAGTTTAAAGTTCAAAATCTATTATCTGATACATATTCATCACGGATTGTAGATTTTGAAATGATGCATGGAGCTTTACTTGATATAGAACCAAAAATAATTTTTAATAAGCAAGGTAAAAAATTTGCCTATCAAGAAAAAGAAGCAAGAGCTATTATTGGATACATGAACGAAATAGGGCACGGAAAAGCCAATTATGAATTAATGACCCATGATCCTAAACCGCATTTTAGAACAGCTAGAGTTTAAATGCTGATTGAAAGGCAGCAATTGGTGCTTTTTAGACTGCAATTTAAAATAATAAAAAACCGCCAGTAGGCGGTTTATTTTGAGTAAATACTTTTTGAAGGTGTTTGGTTATATCGCTCAACAAGAAGGTTTACAGAATGCTCAATCTGTTGTGAATATTTTGGACACACAGAAAAACATTTAAGATTTTCTTTTAAATAACCAGCATCAACTTTAAGTTCTGCCTTTCCTTCTTGACTGTTTCTTGCGAAATTAAATATAAACATTTTATCACCTCATTTTAAAAAATATTCTCTCATTGTTTGTTTGTATTAAAACAATATTATTTTATCGTCTTAACATGTTATTAATTATATACGATTTTATAGCAAAATGACATTATAATATGAAAAATATTTTTAATAATGTCAAATACCAGCATTAGCTGGCATTGAAGGTCTCTCTAAGGAGGGTATATCAAGTAAAAGTGCCTCTTTGCGGCTTACAACCGTGTTAGTTTATTACTAAACTAACTATAGTGCCTTTCGGCTAAAGATTAACTTAAATTTCAAGTTACTAAATCTTGCTTTGCAGCATACCATTTAAAATGTCTGCATTATAATCTTTAACCTTATAATACAGACTATTTAATTTAATACAGATCCGAACACCACTTCAATTTTCATCTCGATAAGCCTTGCGCTTATACAGAAACAAGTTTCTGCTGGGGAAGGTTCAATCTCATTCGGTTAGTCCTTTCGACAAAGCTAATATGATTTAGCTTATTTATATAATATACCTTTAATAATCCAAATTGTCAATAAAAATAATTGAAAACAAAACGTTTTTGTATTCTTTATTTACAATTGGCTTTAAAAAGTTTTAAATGATAGAATAGCAAAATATGGAATTTTAAAAACTATGAAAAAAATATTAACACTTATCGCTGTTCCACTTGTACTATCTTTAGCAGGATGTTCTATTTCGTCTACAAAAACAGAACATAAAGACTTTATAGCCTTTGGTACAAATATAAACAAAAATTATACTTCACAAGCTTATTCAGACTTTCAGTTTTATCAAGATATAGAATCATTATATCTCGGAAAGCAATATAAGAAAACAGACTCAGAAGGAAACAAAATATATCTCAGCGTAACTGATAAAAACACAATAAAAGGTATTGAAAAAGAGAGTCATGTATTTGAAGATATAAATGATTGTAGGGCAGCTTATAACAAAGATAGAGCTATATTAGATGGCAATTCATCAGATACTACTGATTCTGATAAAGAGGACAGCCTAAATGTTATGGGTAGCTCTAAACAGTATTCTATAGAATATACGCCTTGTGTACAGCATGGAATGGATCAGTCTAACTATTCTATTTACGTACACAAAAACTAAATAGACTTAAAAAGAAAAAAGCTCAGAATGAGCTTTTTTTATTACAATTACATGTTTTTTATAGCTTCAATGTCATTAAGCATTTTTCCAGTTTTGGTTTCTTGACTTCTTATAATTTCATTTTCTTCTACTTTTTGCTTCTCTAAATTGTAACGATGTTTTTCTTGAATAATTTTATTTAGTATCCTCAATGCCAAATCACCAGATAAACCTCTATTTTGGTAAATATTTTCTTCTAGTTTGGTTGTATATTCTTTTAATGTTTTTACTGTATGCACACAATTTAAATCAAACAATTTAGAAATATCACCAGCATAAATATGATTATTAATATAATACTCTGCTTTTTTTAATGGATTAAATATTGTTTGCCAATACTTTTCTTCTGATAAACGAATTCCAAGAAATACTAGAAAAAACCAAAATACTCCAATAGAAATCGCAATGACGAAACCTAATGTTAATGCGCTAGTAATACAAAATATTACACATAGACAAAGCATCATCAAAAAAATATTATCAGTAACCCTATAGAAAGGTGGTTTATAACGATTTTCTTTTAGCTCTTGATATATTTTGATATTTTCTAAAAAAAGATTGCTCATGATTTATCCTCTAAGAGTTTTGTATTTTCTTGCATTTTATATAATTCCTTTAAACTTAATCCTACTTTTGTGTTAGCTTTTATTAAAGCTTCTGTTTCTTCCGCTCTCTGGATTTCTAAGTTTTCTTTTTCTATTCTTTCTTTTTCACATTTTTTCATGAAATGGACATCATTAGAAATTGATAACAAAATAAAACCTGATATATATTTTTTATCTATCAAATCTTTCTCTATTTGTTCTGAATATTTAAGTACTATTCTTTGGACTTCTTTATCTTCTAATTCAAAAATTTCAGATAATCTTCCAACAAATTTTATATCCAAGAGTTTTTTTTTCGATTTATAGTGTCTACTAAACCACATATAATGCATAGAATAGCAATTATTCTGTATTGCCAAACTATCTGACATACTGAGTAAAAGAATTGTTGCCGAACTAAAAAATATTATCATTAAAATGATTGGGTTTATATTAAAAAAAGATACCATCATTAAAATAACTGTTGATCCAATTATAGCCATAATATCTAAAAACAAATAATAATCATTACTGTACTTAAATTTTTCATTTTGTTTTTGATATGCTTTTAATATTTCTATTACGTTATTTTTGCTCATTGATTACATATCCTTTTTAGAATTTAAATGTTCGATAATTCTTTTAAGAGCGAACCAACTGGTGTTCCTGCCAAAATTAGTGCGTCTCTTTCTTCTTTATTTTTATTTATGGCTTCTTCTTTTTTCTTTTCATAATCTATCCTGCCAAGTAAAGAAATGATTATATCTCCCTTAATTCCTTTGTTATCAAAAATAGATTGAGAAAGTTGCTCTTTTTCGGAATTTATAACTTTTTTAGTTATTTCACAGTTTAAGTCAGCAATATCTGAAAGAGAACCTTTGTAGATTCCTTTTTCTATTTTTCTTGCTAGTTTATTAACAGGCTTTATAGAATCAATACATGTTAGCAACAATGCATTAACAAGAATTAACATTGCGAAACATGCATACGAAACCATTATAATAGAAAACGCAGTTATGAATCCAAACATACGTATCATTACAAAAAGTGAAATCCCAAGGCCAGATAATAATAATATTAGACCACCTATGAACGATGAATTAACATAATTCATTGCATTTACTATTTTATTATCTTCTTTCTCAGGTTTTGCAACTAAATTTATATATTTTTTTATATCATCTAGCAAAATATTCATTTTAAAATTCTCGTTAAAGTTTAATTCTTATTGTAGTTTTTATAAGTTTAGAAGGCAAATTTTTATTATAGTGAAAAATTATCTAGTTAAAGGTTTTCTAATGTTTTTAACATGTTTCCAATTTTTGTTTCTCCTATTATTAATGCTTCTTTCTCTTCCATAGATAACTTATCTTTTATTTGTTTTTCACGCTCTTCTGAAATTAAATTCATTAATAATAAAATTAGTGTTCCTCGAAGTCCTTTTGATTCATAGATGTCTTTTTCTAAATCTTTTTTATATTTCCTTAATAAATCAATAGTAATTGAACATTCTTTATCAAAAATATCATATATATCACCCACATATTTTTGAGCACTAATTTTTCTTTTTATTCTTTCTGCCTTGCCAAAAACTATATTTGAAATTTTAGCACTTAATGTAAATATAATACCGATTTGAAATATCGCACAAAGAATAAGAAAATTTATTCCAAAAGATTTTTGAAAAGAATCAAAAATTCCAATTAAGATGAAGCTTATAAATAAAATTGATAAGAAAAAATTAAGAATATTAATAATGTTTTTTTCAAAAAAAATCCACAGTTTTAAATAAAATGAGTCTTGTTTTGCAACTTCATATTCCTGTAAAAGCCTTTTAATATTTTGCATGTATTTTCCTCTTAATAAAGTTATTCCGTATACAATAATTTAAATTATCCAATAAGTCAAAATATTATTATAGTAAAACAAAAAAGCCCACCGAAGTGAGCTTTTCTTTTTATATACAGCAGGGGTCATAGCCCAAGGGTGTTACGGTGCAACGGGGATCAAAGTCCAATTCTTTCCGAGCAATTTTGGTATCGAAATGCTTATTTTTAAGCTCGCATTTAGGGCAGCGAATCACCTATTTTTCAATCTCGCATTTAGGGCAGCGAATCACCTATTTTTCAATCTCGCATTTAAGGTAGCGAATCACCTATTTTAAAATATGTTAGCCGATGCCTAACTAAACGATACTTGTTCCTTAAAAACCGACTTCGTTAAAGAGTGCCTGCTCGGACCTATATGTTTCCATACTTCATATTTAGCGACCATCAGGCATTCAAATGGTCGTATTACTCTTTTCTCAACAGATTGCACCAAGGAGTCACTGCTCCGTCACCAGATTTCGTTGGTACACCAAAATTCTGACCCTTTAAATAATGCGCCTGTGATAAGAGAGAATTATATTTTCATATGATCCGAATCTCTTGATTTAGACGACTTTAGTAGTTATAGGCTACCTTAATTCTTTCAGTGAATACTTCTTTTTTTAACGTGGAGACTATTCTTCTGCCACAATCTATCTTTTGAATATTTCTTTATTTAACGTGGGGATTATTCTTCCACCACTACATATTTATTATACTATATTCTCAAATATAGTCAATTACATTTTGTATGCTTTTAAAATATTTTTTGCTTCTGTCCAGAAATGAGAAAATTTATACAAACTTGAAAAATAATCTTTCGTTTTTTTATATGCATCTTTTGGCTGTAAACCGGCTCTGACTTCGTGCTCCAGCATTTCAAAAACCATATCTGCAAACAGTAGCTTAACCTTTGTTAACAGTATTATATAATCATTACCGAATTCTTTTTCATAAAGTTTTAAAACGTTGCTTTTAGGCGTTTTAAGCTGTTCTAATATTTCTTTTGCCACTCTTTTTATCCAAGCATTTTTATCATCAGAATTCACATAATCTGAATGTTGTTTAATTAGTTGTTCCATTATTTAATATCCTTTTTGATATATTAAGATATTTTAACTAATAATTCAAAGAAACATTATAACGAAAAATGCCTCTGACAGAGGCTTTATATAATTTGGTCGTAGTGACTGGATTCGAACCAGCATTTTTCCCATAACCGTTAGGCTTTACACAAATAACATTCTTCTTTAAATTATCGGTTAGCTATTCCAACTTTTTAAAATATCCAGATATTTGTCGGTATTCTTTTGTGGTCGTACAAGCCACAGCGAAACACTCTCCAATTTAAGCTACACTACGCTGGTAGGGTTTTCAGGAATCGAACCTGCATCTCTGATTTTCATCAGCGCTTTTACAATAATCACAAATATTTGCTGTTCTGAATAGCTTCGGAGAGCGACTACCTCTACACATCCAGCTTCCTAAATATTGCTTATACTGTCATCATATGTCCATCGGTAATTAGGCGATTTCTATACAATCCATTAATGCTAAAACCCCATTAATTGTTTCGTCTTTATTTGGCTATAATAACCATAAAAAGACTATCTGTCAACCTTTTTGTTAGCTTTTTTTGTGAAAATTTAATAATCAAGCATTTTTATATGTGCCCATAAATCTTTGCCTGCTTTCAGAAGATCTGACACAAAATAGCCTGTATCGTATTGGAACTTAATAGCATATAAATATATTAATTCTTCTTGTGAAAAATCATTTGCATTAAAATCTTTGTCCTTGTATATAAAATCAAATCCGACAATATCACATTCTTTTTCATTAGGCGAAAGCATGAAAGAGATTTTTTTGTATGGCGTATAAAAAGAGAAAAATAAATTCGGTTTAGCTGCAAACGCAGACGTTTCTTGCTTCATTTTTTGATATTGTATTATATATTTTTCCAAATCTTGTAAACTTTTTACATTATTATTGGACCAGAAATTTTCAAATTTGTAATATATGTATTCCAAAGAAGACGAATTAATGTAATCGGATGTAGCACTTAAATTATCCCCAACTTCTATTAATTTAATAATATTAAAGTCAGGAATTAAGTAATCACTACCTTTTATGGGTTTTAGTTTTAAAAAATCAGTTTCCTTTGATTCAAGTTTTGATTCTATATATTTAAAGTGATTAACAATTGTTTTTAAATCCATCTTTGAACGTGCATTATTATATTCATTTCTGAATATCACAAAATTATCAAATTCCATTCTATCTCTTGATAATTGAACACCTATATCAATGCTAAATAAAATATTTTCTGACTTTATTTCCTTAAGGATAACAAGTTCTAGCAACGATAATATATTTATAATTAATAGTAAATCTCCATTATTATTTTTAAGATTGAATTCTTGATATTTTACATGTTCCAGATACATTTCATGGAAATCGCAAACATACACCAAAGTTCCAACTATATTTGACTCTTTTATGGCTGTCATTATTTTGTTACAAAATAATACTGGATTACTTGTAAAAGTAGAAATATCTGCATTATTTTTCTTTAATATGCTTTTGAATCCGGGTCTCAGAATATATTGAGAAAAATATTCTGCAAACTTTTCAACTCCACGATTTTTTGTCATTTATTCTTGTACCAAAACATACATCCAAATCTCATAATCTTCTACATAAGATTGACCATGTTCATTAATTGATTTAACCTCAATAATGTCTTCACCAAAATGCAATAAAGCTTTTAGCTTTCTAATTTCATAAATCGATTCAATCGTCGAAGAATCAAATAAATCATCTTCTGATTTAAGATTATCCAAAATCTTTACTTTATCTAATTTAACGTTAATCATTTTTAAATTCTCAATTAATATAGCTGTTAGATAATAATCGAAAACCTAGGAGGGATATTAATCTGTCCTAGGTCTCTATTGATTGTTAGTGTGCTTGATTTATCATCAGAGGGACGTGCTAACTCATATTAAGATATTACCATGAATTAATCTATTGCACAAATCAATATTTAATAAATATAATATGCATCTTAATAATTCATTAATACCATATAACCAGAAACATCTCGTTTATTTTCCAAATAGCCTGAGAGTTTATCTTCTGATTTTTAATTTTAATCACAAACCTCAATAATGCATCAATTTTAAATATTCTATTGTTTCCTTCCTGTTATTTAAGTAATCTTCAAATAGAAAACCGCTTTTTTTATCTTTGTTAATATAAATTTCAGATTCAGTAATATTATCAAAAGGTTTCTTTTTATTTGGATAGATAAAAAAAAGAATCCATTCTTTATTTTCTAATTGTTCCTTTATTGATATTTTTGGATTATTATCTTTTGATTTACCTTTGTGAGAGAAAACAGATGAATAATCAATCCCTTCTGTATTCAATTTTAAATCTTTTAAATACTGATTGGTTTTTTCAATATCTTTTAACAAAACATTAAAAGACTCTAATGTTTTTATTTCTAATTTATTAGTTATCAATTCATTTGTAATATTAAAAAAATATTCACTTTCTGATAAATATTCATTAGGAGTATAATTTACATTTTCAAAATCAATAGTTACGTTTAAATTAAGAGTTTTTTCTTTATTAAACATTTCAAAATCTATATCTCTTATATCATCAAATGTAGGAGGAATAGAAAATTCGGCACGAACCTTTAATTTGTCAGCATATTTTTTTAATATATTGATAGAGTCAAGATTCTTTTGTATTATTTCCTTTCCAATTGAACTTTTACATTGGTTTTGATATAATTTTATTCTTTTTGATTTATGCCAACTTTTAATATTTATCTCGCCAACAGTACAAGAAATTTTATATTCTGATTTTTCTTTATCAAAATCATTGCTTATAGAACCTTCGAAAACTAAAGTCAATATTTTCTGATTGTAAATATTAAAAACATAGTACTTATAAGCACCATCGGATTTTATTTTAATATTTTTAAGGTCTTTTTTATGTATTAATTTTGAAATTTCGCTTTCATTAATTAAATCAAATATTTTCTTTGTATAAATTCCAATATCAGAATATCGATTAATAAAAAAATCTTCTTGATCAATAATAGATTGGCCAACTAATTTATTCTGTTCAAGAAGTCTTTCTCTTGTCTTTTCAATATTTTTAATGAATCCTGCAAACACGTCTTCAAAACTGTTTGTTATATTTTTCAGATGTTTGTCTTTTAAAAGCATTTTTAAACCTCTTGTTTTTAATATAATAAAGAACATGATAATACAGAGCAATTCGCAAAAAGTCAAACTTATTTTCTTTGACTCTTATTTAAAACCATGTTATTATCAATAATTCTTAAAGGTATATACTCATGACAAAAATAAGGACTCGCATTGCTCCATCACCAACTGGTGATCCACATGTAGGAACTGCATATATAGCTCTATTTAACTACTGTTTTGCTAAACAACATAATGGCGAATTCATTCTTCGTATAGAAGACACAGATCAAGTTCGCTCCACAAAAGAATCAGAAAATAAAATATTTGAAGCTCTCCGTTGGCTTGGGCTTGATTGGTCAGAAGGTCCAGATGTTGGTGGCCCCCATGCCCCATATCGTCAAAGTGAAAGATCAGATATTTATAAAAAATATGCCTTGCAACTTATAGAACAAGGACATGCTTTCTATTGTTTCTGCACTCCAGAAGAACTCGATGACATGAGAAAATATCAAGTCGAAAATAATCTTCCTCAAAAATATGATGGCAGAGGACTTTTGCTTTCTAAAAAAGAAATTCAAGATAAACTTAGCGCAAATACTCCATATGTCATAAGAATGAAAGTTCCAGACGATGGCGATTGTTTGTTTCATGATTTGCTTCGAGGCGAAATATCTATACCTTGGAAACAGATTGATATGCAAGTTCTTTTAAAAACTGATGGTTTACCAACTTATTTCTTAGCTAATGTTGTTGATGACCACTTGATGGAAATATCCCATGTTATTCGTGGAGAAGAATGGTTATCATCTACACCAAAGATAAAATTACTTTATCAATATTTTGGTTGGAATATGCCTATCATGTGTCATATGCCACTATTGAGAAATACAGATAAAAGTAAATTATCAAAAAGAAAGAATCCAACGGCTATCACATTTTATCGTGATAATGGATATCTTCCTGAAACCGTTCTTAACTATCTTGGTAGAATGGGATGGTCTATGCCTGATGAAAAAGAAAAATTTAATCTTCAAGATATGATTGATAATTTTGACATAACAAGAATTTCTCTTGGTGGACCAATTTTTGATATTGAAAAAATGTCATGGCTTAATGGACTCTGGTTAAGAGATTTGACAGATGATGAATTTAAAGTACGTTTTGTACATTGGGCTACATCTAATGATAAGTTGGACAAATTAGTACCATTAGTAAAAAGTCGTATAGAAAACTTTGGTGGTGTTATTGATTTGGCTGGTTTTATGTTTAAAGACAACTTGAATATTGATATTTCCTTATTCGAACACAAAAAAATGAGTTCTTTGGACGTTAAACAAACACTTCAAATGATTTTGTGGGATCTTGAAACACTTCGCACATGGAATAACGAAAAAATACTTGAAATAGTTAAATCAACTATTTCAAAAACAGTATTTAAAGTAAAAGATGTCATGCCACTTCTTTTTGTTTCTATTACAGGTTCACTGCAATCAATTTCCGTAATTGACGCTATGCAAATACTTGGTCCTGATATTACTCGATATAGAATTAGAAAGGCTATCGAATTGTTAAGTGGTCTTACGCAAGACGAATTAGATAAAATAGACAAATAAAAAAAGGACCAGACGGTCCTTTTTTTGTGTTTAAACATTTTGTCCATCTTAATACATTAGGTTGATGACGATAAGCTAGAAAAATCTATAACCTAGAGCGCAATAATATTCTCACTAATGCGTAGACAAAATGGGCGTAATATCTTTATATTACGCTCTTGTCTTCGAGTATAATCAAATCGAATATTAAATGTCAAGCTTTTATTTTATCATTTTAATATCAATTTGACAATTAATTAAATAAATTGAATAATATCTTACAATCACTGATTATTTCACAATATTAAAATAATGAAAAAACTTATAAAAACCTTTACCATGCTAGCCATTTCTCTCACAATATCAGCACATGTATTGGCTGATACAAAAAAAGATAACAATGCTAAACCTTTAATTAATATTATTGCACCAACTATGGCAACTCTTGTTTTAGTTGACGTAGAAAGTAGAGATGATTTGAGTCAAGTAAATTTTCAAGATATTAATAAGCAGTTAAAAACTTCTGCTAATACATCTGATGTATCTTCACTATATGGAACAGTTGTTGGTCAAAGAGTTATTGTTTTGGCAAATAGTGCTTCAAGTGATGATATTGAATATAACGATATGACTAAAACATTTACACCAGAAGTTCAAGGTGGAGCAGCACCAAATGATATGCCTAAACATGAATGGAATACTGGAGTAAAAGTATCTTTAAACATAACTGATGTTAATGACAAAAAAGTTAATGCATATATTAATTTTGTAAGCAATACACAAATATCAACAGACCCTAAAACCAATCAATATTCTATAAAATCAGCCACATTTAAAAATACTTTATTGTTAAACAAAAATGAATACCAATTAGTTACTATTAATAGTATTTACAATGAAGATCCAAGTGCTACTAAACAAAAATCAAAGATTCAATTTGTCTATATAAAAATTCAAAAATAACCTAAGAGGATGAACAATGAAACATATATTACCTGCAATAGCATTACTCGCAATATCTCTAAATGTAATGGCTAATACAAAAAAAGACAACACTATAACTCTGGACACTGCGAATATTACCTATCAATATATCAAAGTTGAACTTAAAGACGATAAATCTTATGATTTATTAGTTAAAAATCAAAATGATCTTATGACCAGAACATTTTCAACTAGTGAAGAAATGGAAAAGGAAATGAATCAGTATGGGGAAGTAAAAAGTGAATATGTTTTAAATTACCAAACTATATTAAATAGGGAATACCCAATTTCAAATGAAGTAAATCAATATAATAAACTAACTGGTGAATCTCTTTCATCTAAAATTAAAGTAGGACATGTAGCAAATAGCCCTAAAATATACATGTATCTTGATTTTGAGATTTCGTCTACTATTCCATTAGCTGATGGTCCTAAACAAAAATCTGAATATATTGCTAGTGATGTTTATGCTATTAAACAATCATTTCTTTTAAATAATGATAATAAATATCGAGTCATGAACTTTGGATATGATACTTTATCTGGCAAAAAAAATGTTACTTTCATTTTTGCCAAAGCATCTGATTAATTATTAATTAAATCGTTATTAAACGCTTCGCAAAAAAAGCCTGCAATCGAATCAAAGATTGCAGGCTTTTTTATTTTCTTTTTTAAAATCAGTCTTTCAAGAAAACGTTATGATATTTATCTTTTGCAGGACGAAGACCTTTCACTTGTTCAGCAGTAGCTGGCTCACAGTAACGGAAGTAGGAAAGAATTGGACACATACTGCCTTTCACGTCTCCACCAGACTTGCATACTGCTTGCCATTGTTGAGCTTTCAAAAACTCTTCTGTGTTACAAACAGTCAGATAAAGATTCTTATCAGTCACATTGCTTTGCAATACAGTATGTGTTTGTGCAACAGGAGCTACACGAACGTTTGGTTTGTATACAGGCTGACTTTGATTAGCATATTGAACATTATCATGACGTTCAGAAGACAAAGCATGATCTACAACTGCGCCAGCTACTGCGCCAACAGCAAGAGCAGGCAAAATAGAGCCATTATTTGCCTGTTGTGATGGTTGATTATAACTATTGTAAGTGTTATAGGTGTTATTTACTGGACGTGATTGAACAGGAACACTATTGTTTTCTACCTGTTTGACCGGTTCCGAAGCAACAGCAGCAACTGGAACAGCTACGGCAGCGGTTGCAAGTGCAGGCTTAGTCAAGTTAATACTACTTGACGCAGGTGTGGATACAACAGGATCTGCACTCTTAACTAAATTGATTTTAGTTGGGACCGTTGGGACCGTTGTGATAACGGGATCAGGCGTTTTCACCAAATTGATTTTTGCTGGAGTAGATACTGCTGTATCTGGTGTTTTGGTCAAATTGATTTTTGTAGGAGTATTAGTAATAGTTGGCGCACTTACAGGAGCAGGAGCGCTCGCTTTCACAGTAGTAGAACTGGAAGATGAATACGAACTGGTTACTTTGGTAACATTATAGGTTGATGGGCGATAAGATGAAGTAGAGGACGACGAACTGCTACGACTCAATGTAGCGGCTGTGGCTGGTACAATTGCCATTACTGACAGCATGACCATCGCAAGAACACTGGAAAGAATCTTTTTCATTGGTGAAGCTCCTGATGTGGTATTTAAGAGCCGCTACTATAATACTATTCTTTCCAATGTGCAAGCTTTTTCATACGGTATCGCCTTTTTTTCTCAAATCTATTTGTGATTCAGTTTTAAGTGCGTCATTTAGCTCTCTTTCTTTTTTCATAACATCTAATTCTTTAAAAATTGTCTCCATATCACCTCTTGTGATTTTCTTGTTTTTATCAACTTTTTTTTTCAAATAGCTCTTAAAATGATCCTTTTCCTTTTTTGATAGATCAATAACATTGTTTATTTCTTCAATTTGTTTTGCATCTACTTCAATATTGTTAATGATAGAACCGCCAAATTCTACCGATACAAGAACTAAAAACAGATTAAATGCAGCGAGTGAGAATGGAATGTAGTTATCACCAAATAGCCAAACCCCACCAGTAACGAGAGTGATTAATATTGACACAAGAAAAACACCGCCAGTAGCACCAATATCATCATTTCTTTTATGTTTCTCTCTTTGTTCTGAATCGGACTTTACCCAACTGTATAACCAAGATCCTTTTGATGGATTTATCATTGCCTTGTATTTTTCAAAAGAATCATTGTGTGAATTCTTTAAATCTCCATAATCGATAAAACCGAATAATGTTGTATATAAAAAGAAGGAATAAAGACCCAACCCAATAAAACAATTCGTGGTTAAATATTTATAATTAATAACCGAAAGATAAATGCCTACTGGAATACTTAAAAGTAGCACTATATATAACAAACCATGAACTTTTTCTAGCTTTGATTCTGAACGAAATCTATTTCTAATATTAAACATTTCACAATTCCTATATTAATTATTTTGAGTAAATTTATTGTATTCTTCAATTTCTTTTCTTTTTAATTCAAGCTTTTTTTTATGATTTACACTCTCAATCATTGATGTATAAATATATCTTAAATCACGCCTAGTTACAATCCCTGAACAATGAATATCATTAGCAATTTCTTTTCTGATTTTAGCTTTATTTGTTTCACTTAAATCCTCAATGTTATTAATTACAAAAAGACTTTGAGGATCAACTTTATAGTCATTAACATCTATGAAATTTATTTTTTCGCAAAGAAAAACCAAAGATGTAACCACCAATATTAGTATAAAAAGATAGAAACATTCAAAATTTGATGAAAATGGATGTGATTGTTTATAAAATACACAGGCTAATCCAAAAAACCCAGATAAACCGCTCATGATTGGATAAAAATATCTCAGCTTTCCATTAAAGAATAAACGCTGAATAAAATTTTCATGCCTCGGATTAATGGTTGTAATAAAGTGTTCTAGAGTTCCTGAGTGGATTTTATTAATTTTTTTGTAATCACGAAAAGACTGCATTACAGCAATCAAAAATAAAGAACACAGTACAAATAAAGTTCCAGTTTTAGTATTTAAGGATTCTACATTAAGGATAATATACAAAGGCATAGCGAGAAGAATCAAAAATGACAAATAGAAAAAAACTCCATAGGTTTTTTCTAATACACTTTTTGACTTCAACCTACTTTTTGCTGTCCACATAATTATTTTTCCTCTTTAAATTTATATTGAAAGATTTTGCCTTCTACCGAATCTTTTGATTGTCTTTCTTTATCCCATTTTTCTTGTATGTATTTATTCATAGAGAGAACATAGGAGTGAAATGATATTCTAGTAAATCGATCTTCTTTTTGCATCCCTTCAAATAATGCTTGTTTGAAAATACTCTTATCATTTTGAGAGAGCGAGTTCATTTTATCAATTTCTTTAAAAATTTCTAAACCCACGATTTCTCTATTTATACTTGACTCATTAAGTACTGAAAACAAACAAAAATTCAACATAGCATAAAACGATAAAATTAAAGGGTAATATGTATTTTCGGTCAGAAAGCATGCAATAATGTAAGGAGCATTGAATAGCACCATAAACAATACGACATTCCACCATACGTCCCTTTGACAAAAAATCAAAATTCTAGAGAAGTGGC
This sequence comes from Galeopsis tetrahit, assembly GCA_963675135.1. Classification (NCBI taxonomy): domain Eukaryota; kingdom Viridiplantae; phylum Streptophyta; class Magnoliopsida; order Lamiales; family Lamiaceae; genus Galeopsis; species Galeopsis tetrahit. Next base: position 89,506 of record CAVLYN010000018.1, read on the forward strand.
TAATAACAGCAGGGTTTACTTTTTCAGATAAATCAAGAATAGGTCCATCTTTATGTTTAAAATTAAAATCTGCATAGCTATTCAAAACAGATAATAGAAAAAATGCCGTAATCAACATGAAACCTATTACGAGGAATGGCATTTCTTTATGAAAAAAGTATAACATCAATGGAAGGCATGTAATAAAAACAACCGCTACATAAAATAATACAGCAAAGAATTTATCAGTGAAATTAGGTGATTTCAACCTTCTTGTAGCAGTGAGCATATTTATTCCTCAGTAACAAATCATATTGTTGGATATTTTACAGGAGTCTGCTCACAAACACAACCATTAATGCACTTATTTAAAGCTTTTTGTATTTCGTTATGAAATCATTATATTCTGCTTTCTCATGGTTTTTACGTTCTCGCTCTTTGATTTTATCAGCATTTCTTTTTTCAATCATTTTAGTGTGTTTTTGGCTTCTAAATATAACCTCAACATAATGCAATACTTTTCCTCTATTAATAGAAGAGTTCTTATCTATTTCTTTTAAACAGTTTCTCAATAATTCATTTCTTTCGTCATCTGATATATCTTCAATATTTTCAATTTGCATTAGAAGTTTTGCAGGGACTTTTATCGAATTTATTAAGTCTTCAATAAGTAGTATGGAAACAAACATGCCAAAATTAGAAAGAACAAAGAATAAAATGCGTTTATCACCTGTTGAACAGAATTCCACTATTGAAATAATAAATGCAAAAGCGTACATTATAAAAAACATTCCACAAAAAAATTCATTATTCAAAAAAGCAGTATAAAATCCTTTTCTCGAAGGATTTACTTTAATAACAAAATGCTTTAATGTTCCCACATGACATTTACTTGAATTGAAATAATCTCTTGTAATAAATATAAGCGTTAAAGATGTAAAAACAATCGATACCAAATATCCATAATAATAAAAGTTATCTGAATATTGTTGATATTTTTGAATTCCGAAGTAAACACTTAAAACAAGTGATAAAACTCCAACTATCAAAAAAGCTATTGCAGCTTGATCAGCTTTTATACCTGAGAATAAACGTTCTTTCCAACTAAACATGCAATCACCTTTTTATAATACCTGTATTATCAACATTTAACATTAAAAAATCAAGGAAAATATTATAATATCAAGTTTAATATTGAGTTATTTTAATGTATTCTATTATATCATTGCCATGCTCTACAAAATCGTCTATGTAGAACATGGTTTCTTTTCCTGCAAACGATAATGGTATTTTATCTATTGGTTCGCAACCTACTATATTTACATATATAGATTCAGAATTTTTGTTATCAAAAATAATTTGACAACTTTCAGATTTAGGATCTATTTTAAAATAGAACTTTATTTTTTTTGACTTTAAAGTTGTGAATTCCTTCTGGACATAATATAAAATTTTTATAAATTTTGTACCTAAAACTAAATCAATAAAATAATTATTTTCAAATTCTATCTGCTTTTCATCTTCATTTCCTATAAAAATCCTTTTGTTAAATTCAGCAGATATAATCATATTGAATATAAAATTGTATTCTATTGTTTTGGAATTTATAAAATTCATTGATTTATCGAATTTTGAGTTAAGAAATTTATCTATAATAATTTTTTTATTTTTAAAGTGAAATTTTCGAGTGGTTTGTTGATACGAACTAATACTTTTTCTCAACATTTTTTCTTCTACTGTACCTTTAAAGCAATTATCAAAAAAAGAAAAAATCCCTTTATTTATATTGGCAATCTGTATTGTAAAATCTAAAGTTGTTGTTTTTTCTTGGAACGAAAGTAATGAGCAATTAAACTCAATCACACATATTATCTTGTTATTTTGAAGCAACCCAAATTTCATAAAATCTTTTGAGCCATCCTCATAAATTTCAATAAAAAGCTCTTTGCCTTTCATTTTTAAAACTCGACTAATAAACTCTGATTTTCTTATACTTTTAATGATTATTTTTTCTGCGTATTTCAAAGCATTATTCACTGCTTTAGTGGAAACACACACATTACTTTCATTTTCTATTGTATTCGAAAATGTATCTTCTAAAAATGAGTTATTTAGTAATATTATTTTTTCAAAAAAAACGTCCTCAGAACAATTGCTAACTAATAATTCTTCAATATTTTGAAACAATTGTGGAGTTACAAAGTATTTTGTTAATGAATCTTTATATTTTAATTGATCAAGAAAATTCACATTAATATTAAATTCAGTAACAAAAGTATTTTTATTGGGATTTTTAAAACTAATTAATTCAAATCCTTTAGATTCTGCAATTATTTTATTTTTAAGTTTGTCACTAAATTCTTCATTCGTTTTTAATTTAAACATTTTAATAATCTACTATCTCTATAGCTTCGACATAATGAGAAATATTGTTTTTAAATTCTTCATAAGAACAAATATCAGATATTTGAAACATATTATAATAAAGAATAACAAGATCTTCTTTTTTACTTATCGTTTCCAATTTTATATAAATAGATGCATCATCAATATGATTTCTTTTCACAAAGATGCCAATTGTACTGTTCATTGCATTACCACCAGTCATAACATTTAATTCATAAAACCCAATTGACATATTTAAAGGTAGTGTTTTCAAGAAATTATTAAGTTTTTTGATTTTCCTAATATTTTTAAGATCCGAATAATAAATCTTTCGATATTTTGCCATTCTTTTTTCAGGTTGATAAATATAGATATCTTCATTTGAAAATGGCCAGTTATATGGATTCACTTTGGGTATTTTAGGAATAACTGGATAAACAACTTTTTTATAAAATAATAATTCAATAACTCTTTCGCTTCTAAGTCTATAATATTTATTTATCGTTTTAATGTCCACCTCAATACGTGGCAAAGTGTTTCCTTGTATATAGAATACAAAAACATCATTAATGCCAGTATAAGGACGCTCTCCATTATCAACAAGTCTTTCTATTTTCGTTATGATAGTGTTTTTATAACCAAGCTTACTGAAACCGCGATGAACGGTATCAACAAGTATTTCGGCTCTTATGTCATATTTATCACGAACTCTCATTATTCCTCTCTTTTCTTAGCCTTTCTTAACAAGTAATCATTCAAATCTCTAATCGTTTTGAATAATTCAGTTATTGCTTCTTCTTTTTCATTGTTAGGTAGCAATCTACTCATATTATCATTCATTACTACAATTTGTTCCAACAACGCTTTATCAGAAGAATCTTTAGAAAGGTTCTCTTTATAGGCTTCCGACATTAATGACAATTGTTGTGCTATTTTTGTAAATCCATCAGTATTAGCATTACCAACTGTTTTATTCCTTACATAATCTTTTTTGATTTTCTCCCAACGTTCTTTTTCAACATCAGTTTGAATACCTAATATTTCTTTTAATTTAAGTAAGTTATCTTCTGTACCTTGTGTTAATGTCTGAGCTTCACCTACATAATGGTCCATAATCATTGCATTGGCTTCTTCGTCATTCATAACAGAAACAACTTTCTCTGACATTTTGTTCATGTTCCTGTAAGAACCTTGCAACTTGAATGGTGGTTCTACACGATATAGATCATTCGTTGATGCTGATGCAATATATTGTTGGTTAACCTTCAAAACAACTTTCTGAATATTTAACATTTTCTTGATTACATCAACAATTTCATTCGCTTCCGCTTGTGAATAATTGTATTCGAATTCATTTAATGGATGGACCGCAGAGCCTTTAGCCATTTCAATAAATTTATACAGATCATCAAGATTTCTTGTAGCTAATGGCGCTAATACAGCATTTGAAGTCAATGAGTTCTCAATATAGCTCAATTCGAAAACTTCTTGTTGACCACTAAGCATATCACCCAAGTTATATGTATCAGCACGGTTAGAAAGCATGTCTGGAACTTTAAAAACTTCACCAGATTCTGTGTAAGGGTTTCCTGCCATCACAATAGCAAATTTCTTACCTTTTAAATCGTAAGTTTTAGGTTTTCCTTCCCATACACCATCAGCTTTACGGCTACCATCACACAACGAAATGAATTTCTGTAAAAATTCAGGATTGGTGTGTTGAATGTCATCAAGATAAAGCATCACGTTGTTACCCATTTCAAAAGCCAAGTTAATTTTCTCAACTTCTTTTCTTGATGTAACATCAGGCGCTTCACGAGGATCAAGGCTTGTTACAGAATGACCTAATGATGGACAGTTTATTTTCACAAATACTAATCCAAGTTTCTGAGCAATATACTCAATAATGGTTGTTTTACCATAACCCGGTGGAGAAATAAGTAACAACAAGCCCATAAGGTCTGTTCTTTTCTTTTCTCCTACTGTACCCATTTGTTTTGCAAGGTTATCACCAATTAATGGTAAATAGGCTTCTGTAATCAATTTGTTCCTTACAAAAGAAGACAAAGGTTTAGCCTTGAAGTCTTGAATTCTTAACTTCTCTTTTTCTTTAGTTAGAACAGTATATTTTATTTCATTCACCGTCTCATAAGCTGGCATTACAACTTTATTATGATATTCAGCCCTATTGATAAAATCATCAAATTCAATCGTCATTGAAGAATCTTGAATTCTATAATGTTGACCAATTAGTCCTTCCACAGTAAAGACCGTATCGATTTTAATGGATTGTGCAGAATGCTCTTTAATTAATGCATAAATAACCATTTCTTCTGCCATTAATCCATAAGATGGCTCATTCTTAAATTCACCATAAGATTTAATAATAGAGATTAGATCTTCACAATCATTCATATTTTTTAAATCAACAAGCATTTCAGAAGCATCTTTTTCAAATTTTTCGTAAAGAACTTTTGCTGTTTCTGGATACTGGAATGATGACGACTTTGCTTCTAAAATGTAATGAGAGGCTTCAAAGGAAAACTTTTGATTATCTTGGAATTTATCATCTATTAAAGACTTTAATTCATTAATAACATTGTTGAATAACTTATCATTACCGATTTTTGATTTAATTGATACTGCTCTTTTATAGGCAATTACTTTACTATCTTCAATTTGATTATCTTTTAGATAGAGTGCAGCCAATAATCTTGACACTTTTTTGAATTTAAGTGTTTCAGAGTTTTTGTAGACAGTGTATAATTTTTCAAATATTACAGTAGCATCATTATCATGAACACCACGAATGTACCCTTCTTTATAAAGAGTTGCCGAATAAGCTGATACCAGTTCTAAAAGAACTTTATTATTGATCGCTTCTTCAATACCATTGATGGATAAACCATTTTTAGATTCTTCTGCATCTTTAAGAATTGAATAAGCTAAATATTCAGCACGATATATATCAGAACTTTCTGACACAACATCATGTTCCCAATAAGTACGTAATGCTTCAAGTTTTTCATCAGTTATTTCTTGGTAGAAATTAGTTGATGTTAAATGAAGAAACATTTTATTATCTTTATTAATCAATGTAAGATCAAAAGGTGTTTTACTAACACTGAATCTGTGTTTACCCATCTTCATGATATTTCCATTATCTTCGAAAATATCTTGCGTATCTCTTAATTGTCTTAGAGATTGGTCTTTAACGTTTTTGAAAGCACCGAACAATTCATCAGATTTAATATTATCGCCAAGTTCAGCAACATTTTTAACAAATTGTTGATACTTTAAGACAAGAGAATCCGAAGCAAAGAAACTATTCATTTCATCTGCTGTTTTAATTTTTTCGACTTTCTTTTGAATGCTATTCAATGTTATTTTTGTAGCATTTTCAATACTGTTAATACGTTTTTGACGTTCATTTACCAATTGTTGTTTATGATTTTCAAAAATATCTTTGATTTCATCTCTTTTCTTTTGTATATCAACCAAGAACTCATCAAAATCAGAAAATTTCGACTCTAAACCTTCCACTTGGTTAAGAACTCGCGTCATGCTTTCATCACATTTTTCAGGCGTATCAGAAGCCGTAATAGCACTCGAAACGCTTTGGGAAAGAAGCTTAAATTGGGCAGCAAATTCAACTTTTGCTTCACCAGACATCAACGTTTTCTTAATATTTTTAATTTTTGATTTAATCTGATTCAATTTTGCAAAAACATTGGAAATACTATCGAGAATCAAAGAAACAACTGTTGAATCTTTAAACTCAATATCATTGATTTCGTCATTTACGATATTTATTTGCGACAGCAAATTATCTACTTTTTCTTCAAGAGGTTTTAAATCAACAACTTTTTTAATATTAGTAAGAGTCGTATCTATAGTCGCAGATTCTTTAATGTAATATTCAAATGCATTTTTATCTTGCAAAAGAACAATTAATTTATCATTAACCAATGTCTTGGCTTCATTGATTTCTAATTCCAGCTTTTCAACAGCAGGAATATCTATATATCTTTGAGATTTAATTGTGATTAAATGACCAAGCTGTTGTTTGAGCTTCCCTAACATTTCGATGTATTTGGATACATCTTTATCTGTTAAAGACTTCGATAGAGAAACTAAAGTTTTTTGTTCATCAATTGCAGTTGCTAGCGATTCTTTTGCTTGTTTTTGAATAGATACAACTTTTTCAAATTCATTAACAATAAGAATAGAGGTGTCAATAATATTCTGAATACATGATTTTAAGCCAAATGCGTTACTATCACCTAACCAGTGATAATCATCAAGCAATTTCGTTGCAAGCTTAATAATACCCTCATAAAGAGTAGTAGAAACTTCTTTCTTGCCAATCAAATTATTAACAGTATACACATCAGATATACAACGAACTAATTCGCTGTTACCAATTTTTGTATAAAAGTTTACTTCTGCATTCTTGACTTCTTTTTCATATACAGTATCAGAGAGCAAACTAGTCTGCCACAATTGAAGTGAATGAACTCTATTGGCTTCTGTACCCGCTTTAATTACATACAAATGACCATTTTCATGCAAGGAGTAGCCATTAGTGAAAATAGGTGTAGAGATAGATTTAGTCACCAAATTGTAAGGATACAATACATATGTTTTTTCATATGGGTCAAAAAACACATATAAGTAATCTTCACCATTAGGTGATTTAATACTTTTCAAAAAGAAATATTTGTTTTTAATGTCAAATATTTTATGCTCACCACTTTTAAGGTAATAACCATCAGAAAAAACAAAACCATGATCTTCTGGTAGTTCAACACAGGATAGACCAATGCCATCACATCTAATAACAGTTTGAGTTAATGTGTTAAAAATGAAATAACGATAATTTTCTTCTTGATAAGGTTTAATTTTAAGCAAAATTGAGTCGCCAGCTTCCACATAGGAAATATCAGCATCTTCAAGGTTTTGCATAGCATTCTCAACAGGTTCGCTATAAATACCTTGTCCTTTATCAGTATTGTTCTCAACCTTAATAGTTAAGTCACCTCCTATCGTTTCTACGAATACTTTGTCTTTGATAGATATGTGAGGGAACTTACCAGAAACAAAGTTAGAACGATCCGTTTGAACCCATTTATTGAATGTGTTATCAAGTCGCCCAATAATTTCAGAAGGGGAGGATTCGCCAGAATAAATATAATTCTTTGATTTATCAAGAGTCCATTTAAAAACTTTCAAGTCTTTAATTGATTGTCCGATTTGGAATACAACATAAATATTTTCGTTATCATTCAGTAATTGAAACAAACGAGTATCTTTATAATAAGAGAATAGATTGTTAAAGGCTTTCTTGAATTCAACATCATCTAAGAAAGTATCTTTAAATGGAACATGTACAGCTTTATAGCTAACACCTTCTTGCTCCATTTTATAGAGTGCAAAAACGTCATCCATTGTCACTTGGTTTTTCATACCCATGAAGACGTTATATCCAAAGAAAACATAACCATTTACTTGGGTCATATCAACTGGTACACAAGCGTTCTCTGTATGAATATTAAGCTTTGCAATAAGTTCTTGCTTCAAACTACCAAACTGCTCTTGACGTGAACTATTTAGCGATTCTGTTTGAGACAGTAATTTTTTAGAGCCTTCGTCCAATCTTTTACGAATAACTTCATAAGAGCCACCTTGCTCTACTGCATTTTTAACTGAATTATCTTCTTGCATTAGTCTTTTGCCTCACAATATATTCCTGAATTGTATATCTATTTAATTGATAAGTCAAACAAAAAAGCCATGTCTCACAACATGGCTTCCTATACTTTATTACGGCTTATTGAAGTTTAGTAAAGTTGGACAATACATCAGCCAATTTACCGCTTTTAATCAAATCTGCCAAAGTGGTAGTCATTAACAACCCACCAACATCACCAGTTGAGAATTCGCTTTTTTCCAATACATCTTTCAAGTCCTGAGCTAAGTCTCTTTCACCTGTTTTGTACTTATCAAAAACAGTTGTCAAGATTGCACTGTTATCAATACGTGCATCAAGAGCTTTACTGCTTACAACAGAGCGTTTTATTTGGTCAAACACTTCACCGTTACCAAGAATCTGGATATCAGCTTTTTCCATTGCCGCTGCCATTACTTGACCGTTCTGAATAGCAACTTCTCTATCAGCAGCAATCCCAGCAATTTGAACTTCTTTATCTTTCTCAATGTTGAGTTTTCTAACTTCGTGTTCACGAACTTCAACACTGATACTATCCATTGCTGCATATTGTGCTTTACTTCCTTCTGCCTGAGCAAGACCAATTTCACGAACTTTAATAGCTTCGGCTTTACCTTCTTTCTCAATTGCATCGGCTTGTTTAACACGTACATCAGCCTCAGCAGTACCCACATGCAATACTCGGTTAGCTTCAACTTCAATTTCTTTTTCAGCAACTTCAGCAATTCTAGCTCTAACATCAGCTTCTGCAAGACCACTTGCTGCTTTTTCGAATCTTGTAGCTTCTGCTGTTTTTATTGTAGCGGTTGCTTCTTTTTCAGATGTTGCAAGCTTAGTTTCAGCTTTAACAATATCTTGTTCAGCAGTTCTTCTTGTTACTTCTAAATCAGTGTTAGCAGCAGTAGTTTTCACGATTGCATCAGATTCTGCTCTAGCTTTAGCGTCAGTAGTCGAAGTCAAAATGTGACGTTCAGTTTCGTGCTTAGTAACCAAGTTTTTAGTTTCTTGTTCTTCCTGAGCAATATTACGTTCTGTTTTAGTTCTTACTGCAACAATGTCTGCAATCTGACTTTTTTCAGTTTCAACAAATTTTTCTTTGTTGATTTCTTTTTCTACGACTTCACGATCAGTTGCAACTTTCTCAACACTTCTTGCACGATTAACAAGTTCACGTTGAATTTCAACAACTTTCTCATTGTTGATTTTAGTAACATCAACTTCACGTTGAACGTTTTCTTCTTGAATTTTAATGGCTTCATCTGTTTTCAAACGAACTCTTTCAATTTCAAGACGTGCTTCTTCTTTTTTGATAGCAACATTATTTGTTTCAGTTGTACGAATGTTTTCAATTTCACGATTCGTTTTAGACGTTTGTTCTTCAAGAGTCATATTCAATTGCAATCTTGCATTTTCACCAATAACATGCTTTTTCTTGATTTCTGTCGATTCAGTTTCTTTCAACTCGGCAGTTTGAATATTCTGCAAAGTAGTGATCTCTGTAATCTTACGAATACCAGCAGCGTCAAGGATATTATTAGGGTCCATGTCCTTAGATTGAGTTTGTTCAATCTTGTCAATACTCACTTGGTAAAGAATAAATCCATCAAGGTCTTTGGCAAGAAGCTTAATTACTTCATCACGGAATGTATCACGTTCATCCAAAAGAGTTTGGAAATCAAAACGTCTAACAATAGTTTTTAAGGCTTCTGAGAACTTAGGTGAAAAATAATCTTGAAGGTTGCTTTGGTTAGAAACACCTTCACATGTAAAGTGTTCAGCAACTTTTAAGATATCATCTTTATTTGGATTTACACCAATATAAAAATAAGCAATCAAGTTTGCACGGATATTATCTTTGCAAGAAAGAGAGTCATATTTTTTACCAGCGGCATCAGGGTTGTTTAATCCACAGAAAATATCTAGTTTTTTCTTTGTAATATCAATTTTTTCAAGTTGGTTAATTACAGGCCATACAAATGAACCAGTAAATGAAACATCCCTTTTACTATTTGTTCTTGTAATCACCAATGCTTGACCAAGTTTATCAATCTTCTTGTATCGACTGGTTAAGAACAAAATAATAAGTATTGCAGTAACTGCAATAAGTCCAATTATAATGCCATTCGTCATATTCATATCTTTTACTCTTCTCCGTTATTTAAAATTAGATTTTATATATTTTTAACAATAATTCAAGCTTTTTTAACTAAATACTTTTCAGTTTCTATATTCTTTTCAACAATTAGCACTTTATCATTCAGTACAAAAGTTTCGTTAGAATATGCATCCAATACATGTTCTGTGTGACCAATTTCACATTGAACTCTTCCATATTCATTCGTTACCTTAGTCGATATAACAATCGCTTCTAGACCAAGATAATTAACCACTTCACTTCCTGTATTATTCTGAATAATACTTGCGATTGGTTTCGATAGAAAACCACCAATAAACAAACATACAACAAAAGACACTACAATATATGCTGTTGCTATTGCATAAAAGAACACATCATTCATTAATGACTGTATTAAATCAAAAACCGGCTCTTGTAGAAGGAAAGTGATTATAGTCATTGGCAAGAAAGTCAAACACAAACCAATGATTAATGGCACTTTTGACACACCAGATGACACTAATATATCATCCAGTAAATGTATATGAAAGTGCGAATCAATTTCTGCAAAAATACCAGTTACTAATGATAGCAACATTAGACATGCTGTAAATGCAAACAGATAAAACGGGACACAAGTTGGATATTGATTTACTAATTCCCATATGTGATTTAAATCATTCATTATTAAATACTCTCCTTATAACTCAGTTCTGTTTGAAGCATCAAGTAAGGTTTTCTTCAAATCATTTTCCATAAGAAGTAATTCTTTCTCAGCTTCTGTACGTTTAATTCTTGCTTGTTTATGAACATCCAATGATTTCTTGATAGTTTCAATTGTCATTGTGTTCACTTGTTTCATCACATCAATATCTAGAATACCTCTTGCAAAAGAATCATTCACTTGGTCCATTAATGAATTAAGTTTAGTGGCATTATCTTGATATTGTTTATTAGTATAGTCTTTAACTGTTTTAGATATTTTTAATGCCTTTTCTTGTTTAGCCAAACTAATTGCCATAACAAATTGACGCTTCCACATTGGAACAGTGTTATGAATAATATCTGTTATATCTTCTACAATCATCTTGTCACTTTCTTGTGCAAGTCTGATCTGAGCAGCCGCTTGTATAGCAACCATTCTCGATATTTTGAGATTGTTAATTCTCTTATCAAAACGCTCTACAGCTTTTGCCATATCTGTATACTGTTGAGCATCCAAAGCATCTTGACTTTGTTTGGCAACAGTTTGAAGATTTTTAACATCTTCATTTAACTCTGTAAGCTTTTGCGTACCAGCAATAATGAATAGTTCCAAGTTTCTTACGAAACTAAGATTATTATCATAGAGATTATCTAATACGGAAATGTCCTGAGTAATAACAGAAGCTTGCCCCTTTAAAGTCGTAACCATCGTAACAACCTTATCACTAACAGTCTCAAAATCGCCCACAAAGCTTCTGATGCCTTTTTTTGCCCAAGCCCCAATAACTGGAAGATTAGCAATAAAACCATCTGTTGCTTTAATTGATGAAAAATCGATAGACTGCATTTCATCTATCATTTTTTGAAGATTTTCACCAGCACCAGACAGATCTTTAGTTTTAACAGTTGTCAAAATTGTATCCGTAAAATCGGTAATACTTTCCTGAGCTTCTGTACCAAAGCTTATAATTGATGTGGTATCTTTTATATTGATATTTTTAACGATTGATTCTACAACTTGTAGTTCTTGTTCATTTGGTTCTTTAACCGAGGCTACAACAAGGTTTTGCAGATTTTTATCTTTTGATAACTCTATCGTCGTTTTGGGTTCATTCATAAGTCGCCTTCATTGATTTAATTGCATTATATATAAAATTCGATAGGATGCAAGCTATTTCTTCACTTTTGTAAATTTAAATTCATTTTAAAATGTTTCAAAATATTATCCAGATCTATTGACGAAACTATTATAATGTTCTTTATTTTTTTGCTTTTTTGACAGTAATTTTCTCATTTCATTATTTTTTACAATAAAATCACTATGTCTAAAAACATCATTTCTTGTTACGTATCCTTTAGACGATATAATCTGCTTAATTGCATGAGAAAAAGATCTTTTTTCGTCTTCTGTAATTTCATCCATTTCAAAAATGAGGTTTAAATGTTCGACTGAAACAACTTGTGAATTTATAAAATTACTATGCAAAAACAAAGTCAAACAAGGGAAAATGAACCATAAAATAGAAAAAGGCATAAAAATAGAATATTCATTGATTGATGAGTACATCACGCCACCAAACATCAAACAGAAATAAACAATAATTGATATAATTAAAAATACAGGTTCTGGCTCTTTCTTTTGAGTGATTCTATGTATATGTCTAGACAATCTATTATTAAATTTATTAGTATTGATTTCACCTAAAAAATAATCAATAGTTCCCTTATGAACTTTCCTTATATTGCAATAATCTACAAGTACAGGAATATTAATGGCTATAAAAAATACTACACATGTCAATATAAATAACCAAGCATGCTCATGATATTTTAAGAAATTGGTAATACAAAACCAACCCATTACAGGTATAGAAATTAGCATACTATAATATAAAAAGCCAAATAGTTTGTCTCTCCAACTACCTGATTTTAATCTTCCTAATGCGCTCATCAATTCACCTTAATTAACTTTTTTCAAGAAATTAGTATATTCTTCTTTTTGATTTTCTTTCTTTTTGACTTGTTTCACTTTTTCTTGATAGTCTAAAATTTCTGAACAAGCTTCAAAAACTTCAAGTCTTGTTACACAACCTCTGCAAACTATATTATGTTTAACCTTTGAATAAAATCGTCTTTTTTCGTTTTCAGGAATATTGTTCATGTCAAACATTAGCTCTAATAATTCGGAAGATACTTTTTTCTTATTTAGAATTTCACTATTAATAAATAATGATAATGCAATAAGAAATGTATTATACCCAAGCACTATTAAGCAAGAAAAATCACGTTCACCTATTGCTATAACAATAGAAACTATCAAGCCTATGCAAGAAAAAATTCCTGTCATAATAGTAAGAGCTATCCAGTCTTCACCTTTTTCAAGAGTTTGAGAACTGAATGCGTTTGCGAAACCTTTTGGAACTGTAATATTTATTTTGGCAAGAAAATATTCGATAGTTCCTTTATGAGCGTCAGTTTCTTTACAATAATCTTTTAGAGTTGGAAGATTCGTAAAAATAAACAAATATGTAGCACCAAGCAAAAAAGACCAAAAATAAATATGCTCACTTAAATAATTGAGTTTTAATGCAATTAAAAAAGATGCAGCAAGTCCCGGAATTGCGAACAAAAGAATATAATATAGAAATCCAAATATATTTTCTATTTTTGAATCTGATTTTAATCTACCTAATGCACTCATTACTTTTCTCCTAAATATTAGTTATTAAAAATAGATGTATATTTTTCTTTTTCTAATGCAACTTTATTTCTATGTTCCTTATTCTTTTTGTTTTCAAGTATAGGTTTGCATGCATTAAAAACTTCTTTGCGTGAAACAAAGCCATTAGCTTCTATTTTGTGTTTGACATTCTTTTTGAAATCTGATTTTTCTTCTTCTGAAATATTTTCTAGTTCGAAAAAATCATTCAATAATTCAGGAGATACTGCACTATTATTTATTATTTCACTATTGATAAAGAACGATATAGACACTAGCAAGAGATTATAAAGAGAAAAGTATATAAAAAGCTCACCTTCTTTGTGTAGATTCATTAATCCAACAATAAAAAAAGCGACAATCAACATGAAGGGAACGATATAGAATCCATCAAATTCACTATATTCTTCTGGCTCTGATACAAACACAAAATCATTACTTGATTTCTTATTTCCTTTTATTTTAAATCCTTTCCCCAAAAATTTTGATTCTGTAATATTAATTTTAGCAATATAGTGCTCAATAGTCCCTTTATGTGCCTCATTGATATTTTTATAATCTTTTAAGGTGAAGACATTGGTAAACACAAAAAAATATGTTGAACCAAGCATAAACAACCAGAACAAATTTCCAGTTTCAAAAAAATCATTAATGGCGAATACTGTTGAAGAACCAATAAGTATTGCTGTCATATAAAACATAAATCCAAATGTTTTTTCTAATATACTTTTTGATCTTAATCTTCCAAAAGCGCCCATTTTATTTCCTCATATAGTCTTGATATTCTTCTTTATTTGATGCTTTTTCAAGTTCAAAAATTTCATCTTGCAATCTTTTATCTCTATATTCCATTAATTTTGAAGCTATAAAAAAAACTTCTGTTTTCTTGATAAAGCTATTCTTCTCGATTATAGCTTGACAAGAGCGCTTAAAGCAAGCTTTTTCTTCCATGCTCATATCCTCTAAATTTTCAAAACTTTTTAGTGTAGAAGGCGATACTTTTTTATCAGCTAAATCTTTGCCATCAAATATTAAAAATATTGCACCTAATGCATAATTTATGAACAATAAATAATATATCCACATTATTGAAAATTGATTATATGTTTTTATTGCGAATATTGTATAAAAAATCTCAACAAAAAATAGTAATGTTTTATAACCATGTTTTATTAGTGGATTTTCTTTGGCTAAGTTAATATCGCTAATAAAATATTCAAGAGTTCTATTATGAATATTTTCATTTTTTTTATAATCACTTGTTGTATATAAAATACTCACAATAAAAGAAGTAATAATCAAAATACTTGTCGCCCAAAAAAGACTACCTACGAGAATTGTATTTAGTTTAGTAAGTGCGAACACGAATAATAAACATGCTAACGCAAATACGCTATAGAATGTTATTGCATATAGGTATTCGTCTCTATCCTGATTGTTGACTCCATTATTCAGTCTTCTTTTAGCACTTAACATGATTCACCTTTAAAATTAATACAAAAGGTCACATATGACCTTTTATCGTTGTTTTTTTGTACATAACTATTCAAATATGACCTTTATATTAAAGGTAAATGTTTATTAAACAACACCTTTTTCTGCCGACTCTTTTCTAAAAGCTTCATAATCTTGTACATTTTCTTCTTTCTTTTTTATCTCTATTCTTTCTTTTCGAAGCCCTAAACATATTTTTAAAAGATCTGATTTATAAATGACATCATCTTTGTTTATTTTTTGAAGTACTTCTTCTCTAAATTTCTTTTTATTTTCGTCTGATAAATCTTCAACTTGTTCTATTGCATTTAATTTTTCTGATGAAACTTTACCATAGTTAATATCACTTCCGCCGATTACGCAGGATAATACCATCAACAGTAAATTATAAGCAATAACTCCTATTAATTTATATTGTCCACCTATTAAAAGAAGGATAGAAACACAAATAGATAACACAAAAATAGAGAATGCAAGAAATGCGATTGTCTTATTTATGTCTCCATCTTTCTCTATGCAATTAAATAAGAAAGACCCTTTTGATGGATTTAGCTCACCAATATAATAATCTAATGTGTTCTTATGAATTTTATTTAAATTATAGTAATCAAGACTGGCGTTCATAGTTGTCAGTGAAAAAAACAAAGTTAGCAATACATATGCAATTTCATGGTTTGAAAAATCAAATTGAAATCCATTTTCCATCAACCTATTGCTAACAAAATAAAGTATATAACCAATTACAGAACAATGCATAAAATAATAAAGAGCATGATACTTCTCATATTTATATTTAGATTGTAATCTTCCTTTTAAACTTATCATCGATTTACCTTTATTTAATTCCTAATTCTTCAGACTTTTGTTTGTAACTTCTATAATTTATATCAGACTCTTTCTTTTCTTTATCTGTGCTGTTTTCTTCTTTGTATTTTATGCATATTTTCAATATATCAGAACGCACAATTTTATTTTGAGTTTTTAAAAGCTCGATAATTGATTGTCTGAATCTTATTTTCTGGACACTTGAAACATCTTCAAGTTTATCAAATTCGCTTAGTTTCTCAGAATCAACTACACGTAGATTTATACTCAAACCTAAGTAAAAAGAGACAGTTATTAATGCTAAATTATAAATAGCAATAAAAACAAATGGACTTGAAGAAAACAATGATATAAAAAACACAATAGCTGAAAAAACCATCGAAAAAATCAATATTCCTGAAAGAAAATTCTCATGAAATTTTGTTTTATCTAAAATTATATTCCCCACCAATGATCCTCTAGAAGGATTCAAATCTGCAACATAATAATCAAGAGTATTTTTATGGCATTTTTTGATATTCAGATAATCTCTGTGACAACCGAGAGTTGTCAATGAAAAGACTAAAGTCAGAAATAAACCTGTTACAAGTAACTTATCAGACACTAATACTATTTTGCTTTCATTTAAATAGACATTGAAGACAAAAAAATACAAGCAGTAGCCTATAACTAATAAATGCATTACATAGTATAATGCATTAAGCTTTTCACTAATACTTTTAGATTTTAATCGACCATTCAAGCTAACCATATTTTATTTCTCACGCAATTAGACATCCATTACATCATAATTTCGTTTGTTTTTCAAGTGAAATATTATAGTAACCATTTTATGACGCTCAACAAAAACAGCTTGCAAAAATAAATCATGAGTGCTAAAATCCAGTAAAATCACTATGAGAGCATTAAAATGATCAATCTTGCACTGTTTGCTGCTTTTCTTATTACACTCTTCATAACATATAAGCAATCACCCTCTAAAGACACCAAAACCATTGCAACCAAATTTGTTGCTGTTGGCATTGTATTCGCAGTTATTGGAATTGTTGTCGCATTGTTCTTTAAAGCCGTGTGGCTTGTTGTGGCAGGATTCGTTGCATACCTTGCATACTCTTACTGCAACTCTAAGAAATAACAGCATTTTAACAGATAATGCTGCATGTGCAGCTTTTTTTATAAAAAGGAAAAAATGTGTCTATAGCAAATTTTAAATTGAATTCATTAACAAAAGCACTCAAAACTAGTAAAATAGAAGAATACAAAAGTTTTGACGTTGTTTGTAAAAATAAATTAGACGAATTTATTTCTGTTAGTAATGATGCGTTTTCGATTACAGAAATAAAAATAATAGAAAGAATAGCAACAGTCGATATCTCTAAAATGCCCTTTATTTCAGACTCTGATTATCAATTTAAAAATAAAAAATTCAAAACGTTTGATTTTTTATTTTCAAATCTTTCAGATGCGATTTTAAGTGAAGATATTGTTCATGCAACTTTATGTACTTTTAATTTAAAATCCTTATGTAAAGTCAATCAAGAAATTTTAGAATGTTTAAATACAAATGAACTATCTTTTGTTGCTCAAAAAATAAAAACTAATCTAAAATTTTATAGAGAAAGTCATCAGACTATGTTTTCTAAAAACAGAAAAGAAGAATTTAAGGAATCTTTTTATTACTGTCTAAAAATCAAGGAGCCATCAGGCAACAACGTTTTTATTTATAGTAAGACATTGGATTTTAAAAATGATGCGGTTTTCAAAAAGGGACTAATGATTATGCTTAAAAATACAGAAATCACTGTTGATGAGTTCTTAAAAGCCCCAAAAGATTCTATATCAACTTTGAGGCTTCTTGATTATTAATAAACATTATTTTTTGCACACAAAAAAACCGATGTTTTTTTATTTTAAATTTTATCGTTAAGAATTAACATATATTATATAACTATTTTGCTAATTTGAATTTTAGCTTCAAAAACATTGTTTTTTTTGACAATGTTTGATATTATACATATAGTAAAAGAATATTTTATATTATTTTTACGGTTATCCACCATGTAGGTGGTTTAGAGATTCGCTTGGGAACTGCATTGGCGACTTGTAGAGTTATCCACCATGTAGGTGGTTTAGAGAATCAGGTAAACCAGCTTCTATTTATAGCAAAAGTTATCCACCATGTAGGTGGTTTAGAGAATTTTCTCGCGTGATGGTGGTTCAGATAGGAGGTTATCCACCGTGTAGGTGGTTTAGAGAAAGGCGAACCCTCCAAGCTGGTTGGCTGGCGTGTTATCCACCGTGTAGGTGGTTTAGAGAATCATTGCCGACACAAGCCACGCTTTACGCTTGTTATCCATCGTGTAGGTGGTTTAGAACTATTATACTAAAACAGAAGTGAAAATATAAATGCTCAAACATTCGATATTTCACTTCTGTTTATTTGTTAATTCAATAATTCTTTTTTAATTTATTCTAAATAAGGAACCGTTGAAGAATCTTTTGATGTTCCAAAAGAAGTAAATTCTCCTTCTTTATGTTTATCAACTATTGTTCTATCTAAATAAAGTGAAAAAACCTTGCCATTTGAATTATTTTCATAATTTATATGAAATGGTTTTTTCTTATTTTTGGGATATGTAACTTTTTCCGCAAATCTGTTTCTTTTTAAAATAACAAATTGAGTTATTTTTTTAGGAATCTGAACTAAATACGTTGTCTCAATTACTTTGTTTTTGATATACATATTAATTCTAGGATCATTTGTTATTTTATCTATAGAGACAGCATCAGAGAATATTCTAAGAATATCTCCTGATGATATTTCACTTGCTGATGGTAAATCCATTGCAAAAAAACTTCGGTTTTTTGTCATAAAACCATGAATTTTCGTAAACAACCTATTTATAAAATAACTAGTTTGAGGATCTTTTATTTTAAAATCTATATAATATTCAAACATGTTTTATATCTCCTATTAAGATTTTCCACCAAAAACGCCACCACGTATCAAACAAGCAGCGATGAATAAGTGTTCATTTTTAATGCCATCTTTAAGTAATGAATCTGTATATTCATTTATTTTTCTCAAATAAACGTATAAGTGATTATCTTTTGAACGATGTGCAACAGATATTCTTTTCTCAACTCCGAAAGGTTCCACTGGAATTTTTCTTTCAGCATTATCACTATACCAATCGTCTATAGTTCTTATTGCATTACCTATTTTCTGACTATGCATTGCAGCTTGCTTTATTCCGTCATTAAAAACAGAATAAAGAACTTTTTTATCTTCTTTATCTTGAAATTCCTCAGAAGGGTAAACTTGTACAAGCTCATCAGAAAGCACTTCACCAGTTACATTCAAAAATGCAATTGGGTTCTTTCCTGATAAAGTTTGAGATATTAGGTATATTAGTTCTTCTTTGTTTTCGAAAACGCCATCATCAAATGTTGAATTAAATTGACCTTCTTTTGTTTTCGCAGAAACTTTAACTTTTAAACTTAACCCATCAATATTTCTCCAAAACCAAGAACCATTTAATATTTGTTCTGCGTATCTTTCGGCAAGTATATCGAAACCATTTTGAGATTTAAATGCATTAATAAATGCATCATATTCACTTCTATATTCTAATTCATTACAAGAATGAGGTTTAAGGGAATCGGGCAGAATTTTTAAATTCCATTTAATTACTAAAGTATCTTTATTCTTAGGGATAAATGCATGATCTACTGTTTGAATGTTTGCTTTATCAACCCCTGTGACTATTTCTCCATTTTTAGCTTTTTCAATATCTTTTGTTTTGCTCTCATTTGAAAGAGTACCTAGCACAGTTTTTTCTACAACTTCAATAGCAACTAATTTGTCATCTTGAATAGCACTGTTTTTTGCATAGAAAAGTGCATCTGTTGGGATAAATGATGCAGATACTGCGAAATTGGTTGGATATGTAACATTTTTCATTTTAAAATTCTCCGTTATTAATTGATTTTATTCTGTATTCGCCTTCTGTGTATGTACTAGTGAAAACAATACCTAGATTATTAAATACATGTTTATTTTTGAAATATTCTCTTATTATTTTTGATGTGTGAACACATTCAATAAGAGAGGTAATTGGCTCTACATATAAAAATGCATTTTCACTTCTTGCGCCTTTTAAATCATTAAGCTCTTCTGTTATTGCTAAATATCCAACATTTGTCGGCATTATCCAACCTAACTGCCTTCTTTTTGCCCTATTCCCTGTTTCTCTTACGAATTTTTCAAATTCTTTTTTGTTATCTTCTGTTTCTTTCATTTTCGAAAATTCAAGAGCATATGTTAACGCTTTTAATGCTGACCCGTCAAATTTTTCTGTATACTCAATCATTAGATCATCTGCAGATTTCAAAAAATAACCTTTACTAGCTCTTTGTAATGATTTCATTACATATAATAAATCGTCATAAAAACTCACAAAATTCAGTTCTGTATTTTTAATATGACCGCCAGCCATTCTTAATTTAGATATATTTAAATTAAGTTCTTCTTTATTTTTAATGATTAATTCACTATTGCTTTCTAAAAACACGTCTTCAAGGTCAAAATTAATTATAAAAGAAGCTTTTATGTTACAAGTATGTTCGACTTTCATAGAAGCCAGACTTGCAACTGAACCAGTAGGCTTTTCATTTTGTTTGTAAGATACATGTGACTCAATCCCTTCATTAAAAGTATATTCATGTATTATCACTGAAAAATTTATATTTTTTATTTGCTTGTTTAGTGTGTTTTGAATTTCTATTTTAATTGCATCAGTATATCCAGCATATGATGTTAAAGACGGCGAACCTGTAACTAAATAGTTATTCATTGCTGAAGCTTTATGAATATCGATTTCTTTATAATAAATATAATGATTACTCATATTAAAAATCCTCCAAAATTTTTATAGACACTTTTTTGAACGAGTCAATGGTTCTGTCTGTTAACATGTATACTTCATTATCTTTTTTTAAATATAAGTTTCTTGTCACACTATCTAAAAACTTTTCTTGAACATATCGATAGTCATCTGCCATTATGCTACCTTTAAATAAATGTGGTGCAATGAACTTTTTCATTGAAGATTTCATATTTTTAAATATGGGATCATCTTCATTTATATCTATTAAATTTTCGTTAACAAATTTCTCAACGTCTACCAACATATCTTTTAATAAATAAGAACAAACTTTTTCTATTTTTTTTGTGTTTTCGACATTCACTGGTAGATTTAAATAATGTTCAATTATGCCAATAAAATTAAAATCATCTTTTAGACCTTTTTCTGAGTAATAAATTCTTTTCTTTTTGATGGCAGAAAAAACATCTCCTGTTTTTTCTATTAAATCAAACAAATAATCATTATTTTTATAGTTTACAATTGCTGCGTTTGGTAAAAAAGCCTTTAATGTTTCAGCACGTCCACCTAAAAATCCCATTACTTCACCAGAATTCAAAGGCTTTGTACCACCATACTGTATTTCTTTTATTCCATAAGTAATATATTCATCTGTAATTTCATTTTTTCTATTTCTTATATGACGGCTAATTTCAAATCTTAATTTCGAACTATTAACAATGCCTAAAATATGATATTTATTATTTACGGGAAAAAATATTTGCTTTATATTTGAATCAATTTCTGTGGTCTTATAAAATTCTTTAATGGATTCTATTTTTTCTACAAAAAACTTAGCGAAACCATCAGTAAATCCCGATATACTTAACACTTTACTAAACAATTCAAAATTTTGAATTGCAAGACTGTAAAAGCAGACTGAACCCATTTCTTTATAAACAAAAGATGTAGTCATGATTTTGCCATAATTAATCATGGCAGCATTACCACAAAAACTGTAAAATAACTGTCCTGTCCCAACAGATTCAGCAACAAGACCTATACTCGATTTCCTTGGATTAATATTTATAGATACATTAGACGATTGAGCATTTGCCATTTTTGCAGAATAAACAGAAACACCAGATAAATTGTCTAATATTGTTTTTTCAATATCGGCTTGGGTTTTTATTTTTGCGTCATCCTTTTGATCTTTTCCATCGCCTCTGGCAACACCAACTAAAATTTTTATGAGGTATGCAATTTCTGCTTCATTTTCTAAAATTAACTCAGGATAAGGATATAAATACTTCTTTTTATCTTTATCATTTAATTCAAAAAACTCTTTGTAATTTTTACTGTTCATTTTCTCTCCTTTATTTTTTAGTTCCAGCGCCTAATAAATCATGATATTCTATTTTAAAATCAGACTTATTCTCGTGGTTTTGAAAGTTTATCGCCATTAAATATCTAGCTAACATTTTTGATTTACTATTTTTATAAACATCTTTTTTAATGTTTTCATATATTTCATTTACGCTTTCTTTTAATAAAGAACGCTCAGGATACTTTAGTTTTTCTTTATAATTCACTCTGTTGTCATAAAGATTCTTAGTCTGTTTCTCAATGTCCAAGATATACCACAAATCATTTTCTTCTTTAAACAAAATTATTTCTTTGGTTTTTTCTCTAAAAGGGTTTTCTTTGTAATGATTATCTGCTATTTGACATAACGAATTGGAAGTATACATCAATAGACTAGAATGTGCAAGTAAGTTTTTTGCATACAGCAAATTATACTTTTTATCATGTTCTATAATCGCTGATAAAGATGAATTATCATTTATTTCTTCTATACATGTTCGAGCATCTACCTTAACCAAAAACCTGTTGGTATCAAATATTTGTTCAACACTTTGTGCTTGTGTCATTGTCCACATTTCATCAGAAAAATTTTGTTTTCTAGGATTTTCTAATAAAAATTTCCTGATTGTTTCTTTTTTTAATAAAATTTTGTGTTCGTTTTTAGAATCTATACAATTTGAAAGCAAGATGTAATTTGCTAATTTGGTTTCTTCATTTCGATGTCTTTTAATTCTACCAGCAAGCTGGATTATAGATCTATTAGAAGAAGGTTCTGTAATAGCGTAATCAAAATCATGATCTCGTCCAACCTCTTCAATAGAAGTGGTTGAGATAATTATTATTATTTCTTTATGACCATTTTTTATTGCTTCCAAAACTTGTGGATGACTAAATATTGCTAATTTATTTTTTCTTTTTAATAAAGAATTTAATATCTTCTCCTGAGCATCTAACATTATTGGAAATTGTTTTGAATGATAGCAAAGTGTTTTCAAGCAAATATTGTTATCAATCTCTGTGTTATACAAAAACCTTGAAAAACTTCTGCATGTTCTAACAAAATTAAATCTTACAGCACCCGTAGAGATTTTTATTCCATTGCTTTCTGTATGGTGTTCTTTATGTAAAGATAAACATTTATCTAAAATTATTTCAAATGCCTCTTGTTCTTTTACATCATGAATATTCAAAATATCCGCTTTCCTTTTTACTTTTTCATTTGATAATTTCAAACATAAATCATCAACAAAAACTGATTGTTGTTTTTTAAAAAAATCAATATCTTTTATTTTTTTGATTTTTGATATGTCTGAATATTCACAATACCAACCAGAATAAATTTCTTTTTCTTTTCCAAAAAAATCACAATATATTCCATATCCTATTGAATATGCCTCATAAAAAGCATTAATTATTACAGATGGCACTGTTGCCGATGAAATAATTACTTTTCTTCCTGCTAATGCAGTCCGATATATTAATTTACCAATAGCCACTAAATCTCTATCTGAATAAGAGTCAATTTCATCAAGAATCAAATCTGATGTCATTACTCTTAATGCAGGCACCAAATGCCTTCCATATTGAAGGTCTGCGATTGCCATGATATGATCGATTGTACAAACAACAATTGGTGCTGATAATAGTATTTTTTCTTTTTCTTTGCACATTTGAAAAATATCATTACCTATACTTCCATTAGCTAAAGATAAATTGTCATTTGAATCACAAAAAACGTCAGCATCTAAGTCATCTAAATCAGTATCTGTGCCAAGTTCTTTAGACGATAATTTGGCTTCTATTCTTCCTTGTTCATAAAGTTTTTTAGATACATCAGAGCCAATCATTACTGCAACATCTGAACTATTTAACTTTAATTCCTCGAGATATTCAGTACCAGTTTGTAGAGTTAAAGTTCTTAATCCAACTGCTAATGTATAACGTAAATCTTCTGTAAGTGCATGCATCAATTTAGCAGCAGCTCTTGTTTTACCTGAACCAGTACCTGCCGCTAACACACCAAAGAAACCTTTATCTTTTATATTTTCTTGTGATTTTGTTTTAACACTTTTTATCATTGAATCTTGCCAATAAAATTTGTTGTCTACATCAAATTCACTAATTTTAAACAAGTCTGGAACAAGATGTTTTTCAATGAAAGGCATCGAATCTTTATTGTTTATAATATTTGATATTCTTCTAAAATTAGAATTACATTCTCTACCAACATCGCAAAGATGATTTTCTAGTGTTTGTGCATATACTTTCTTGTCATTAATTAGCTGACTATTCGCATAAAATTGGCTTTTATCATAAATACTATCAGGATTTTTTTGGCTTGATATATATCTATCAGCAAGAATTAATGAAACTCTTGAATAAAGAGATGTTATAGGGAAAATATTATTGAATTTAATCTCATTATCTTTTAGCGAAGTGTGCAATTGAGAAAATTTCATCGCAAGATATATTATAAATTTACTTTTTTCATCATTTATGAATTTATATTTTTTCTGATCTATTGTTTGATTTAATTCAATTAACTCTTTATTATCCGTATCATTAATATGTTTGTTGTATGAAACATTAAACACATTATTACTTATGTATCCACCAGATGGTAATTTATGATGACTAACTATTAGAAATAATATTGTTGATAATATTGGATAATTTTTACTTAATGCATCTATATTTTTAATTGAAGCAAATTCATCTTTTGATGTTAATCCTTTTAAAATTAAATCATCAGTCCATTTTATATTTTCAGATAATGTTTTAGGGTCTGAAAGTAATTTTATTATGTCTAATTCTGTAACACTTTTCTTTGCATAATCTAAAATCATATTAAAGAAAATTATTGCACTTAAAGCTTCGTGTCTCATATAATCAGAAGATATTTTCTTATCATCTGATATTATTTTACGTTGAAATTGAGAATTCATTTTTCCAACGTCATGAAATATTGCTGCTACCGTAGATGCATATTGGGAAATCAGATTTAATCCCGTTTTGACATCATCACTTTTTAAATAATCTTTTTCACTAACTGAAAACACATATTCACCTTTCAAAGAAAAATTTGACTTATCGCCTACAATCCATAGCAAGACTCTGCTATTTCTTTTTGTTAAATGACATGATATAGATGTATTTTTGCTGGCATTCTTTTTAAGTTTTAAGTATAAAAAGTTAAGACCTTCTTGCGTAATCCTGCCAGCCCACACTCTATGACCTATTTGATCAAGATAATCACTTATTATCCTCCTTGATTTAATATAGGCTTTTTTAGTACATTCACTCACTATTATTACAAACATTAAAAACGCCCTATTGTTGCGCATTCTTTTATAACTTCAAATAATAGCGGCAAAGCTTTGTATTTGTCAAGTTCATTTATGCATCTTTCTCTAAGTTCTCTATCACTTTCACCTAATGATGCAGAAATAAATGCGTTTGGCATTATAAGCGCATCTTTTACAATGTCCGCAACATCAAAAACTAATGCACCTCTACGTGTTTTCCCATGCACTACAGGAAATGCAAAAGAAATACCTAAGCTAAACAATGCAGCAGATGCCATGCCATAAGCAAGATAATTTCCGTGATCTAAATATGAATTAAATAGGTCTGAGGAATCTTTTGCTCCATGATTCCTGACAAAACCTTTAATGTTAAAATTTTGAGCTAATCTTCCATATATTTTTTTTGTAAATGCGCCTTCATATGCTAAAAGTTCTGTACCTTTTTTGACTTTTAATAAATCATTTAAAAATTCAGCACATATATCATCAACAAAAACTTTTTGTTTTAACTCATCTTTTGAATTATATATTTTTAATATATTATTGATTCTTACTTCTTGAAAATATTTAGCTACTGCTAGTCTCCTATCTTCATCAAAAAATATTTGCGTCCATTGCTGCATATATTCAGAGGGTCTATATTCTTCTTGTGATGCCATAAAAACAGGTGTTCCACCATTACCAGCAAACATTATTATAATTCCTGATTCTGCCAATTCTCTAGCGGCGGCTGTTGATATACTGCATCCAATTGTCAATACAATAAAACTGGTATTTTGATTGGGAATTGAGATAAATTTATATTTATTTTTTTCTTCTTGAACATAACAGACTCTGTTATCTTTCATCATTACTCTACATTTTTCTAAAATATAAAATCCTGCTCTTGAACTTGGTAAAATATCCATTTTTAAAGATCATGTTAATATTTTTAATTATATCAGAAAAAAGATAAATATATTAAAATTAGGAATATTTTTTCTTGAAAAATTTATAATTTTAAAAATACTATATAAAACAAGTATTTATGAAATAAAAATATCTTATCAAAAAAAACGTTGTTATTTTTGATAATGTTTGATATTATACATGTAGTAAAACAATATTTTATATTATTTTTACTATTATCCACCGAGTAGGTGGTTTAGAGATGATTGAGTACGGATTCCCAATCTGAGTATTGATTATCCACCGAGTAGGTGGTTTAGAGATCATCAGGGATGGTTTTGCGATTATTTCTTCTATTATCCACCGAGTAGGTGGTTTAGAGATTGCCTATGGAACGCAACAGGTTTTTGATCAAATTATCCACCGAGTAGGTGGTTTAGAGAAGACGCCGCCAGTGCCGCGACCTACGCAAATCATTATCCACCGAGTAGGTGGTTTAGAGAATTAGGGCTGTTTGTTTAGGAGAATCTTTTTAATTATCCACCGAGTAGGTGGTTTAGAGAGGTCGATAGACTCAACGAAAACGTAATCACCTATTATCCACCGAGTAGGTGGTTTAGAGAATATACAGAAAAAACAGAATCAAGATTGATGAATTATCCACCGAGTAGGTGGTTTAGAGAAACAGTGCATCCATCCATCTCCATCGTCGTTTATTATCCACCGAGTAGGTGGTTTAGAGAATCAACATCGAATGGATAAGCATCAACTTCGTATTATCCACCGAGTAGGTGGTTTAGAGAAATAAAAGAAATCCAGAACGGACAGCGCTTTGATTATCCACCGAGTAGGTGGTTTAGAGACGTATCCGTTTCAGGGTCAATGGCGTGTTTGCATTATCCACCGAGTAGGTGGTTTAGAGATTCGTGCGCAGTACCATAGCTTCGCTTTTACGATTATCCACCGAGTAGGTGGTTTAGAGATAGCCATTTATCTGTATAGAACACTGTGTAATATTATCCACCGAGTAGGTGGTTTAGAGAAATACAGTTGCTTCAAGGTTGTAGTTGTGTAAATTATCCACCGAGTAGGTGGTTTAGAGAATGCATTCAGGTACGTTCCTGCGTAACAACGAATTATCCACCGAGTAGGTGGTTTAGAGAATTAGCAACGGCTGGCTTAACGCCCCATTCATATTATCCACCGAGTAGGTGGTTTAGAGAGCCAACATTATAACCCTTCCAATTAGCGCAGCATTATCCACCGAGTAGGTGGTTTAGAGAAATAATATACTTGCTTAATCCCGAGTCTATATCGTTATCCACCGAACAGGTGGTTTAGAGTAAACATTCCGTTTGTAAATTGTGCAAACAATTATTATCCACCAACTAGATGGTTTAGATACTCAGTTCCTTTAGTTAAATCCTTCGTCATTGACAATTCACCTAGTGGGTGGTTAAGATACTACAAGATTTTTCTCGAACAAAAAAATGTTTCATCATTAAATATGAAATTTTTACCTTTATATTTAGTATTTAAAAAAACTCAATGATGATCTTTTATTTACATTTTCAATGTTACTTTTCTAGAAGTAAAATCCTTTTTAAAATACGGTTTTCAGAAGATATTGGAAACATATCAAAATGTGATTCATTTGCAGTTAATATTGACCCTTTAAAAACATTATCTACATTACCCCATATTTTTTTCGTGCCTTTATTTTTTAAAATATCAGAGGTTTCACTATTCTCTCTATGACCTATTGATAACTATTTAATTTCATCAAATGGCTTCTCTAGTTTTGAATCTTTAAAAATTTCAACTTTTGCTTTATAAATTTATCTAATTACTTCTAAATTCACCAAAGCATCTTTGGTTACATCTTTAATATCATTCTTACTTGATTTAAATAAACTAAATATCTTTTGTGTAAGCACATTATCAGATGAAGAAAACTTCTCTTTAATTGATTCTAGTATCTTTAAAATTTAATAAATTGAGCATTTCAAGACATAATAATTTAACAATAACCAATCTAAGTTTTAGATTATTATCTGCTATATTTTGACTAAATATATAAATATATTTGTTCTTTTTAAATGATAAATTGTATTTACACAAACAAACTTAAATTAAAAATGAACAAATATTATAATGAAACACTCGTACTCGCTAGACTTTTAATGTCATTCCTATTTTTATATGCTGGATATGGAAAAATCATAGGATATACAGCAACTGCTGGCTATATGGACTCCATGGGCGTTCCCGGATTTTTGCTTCCACTTGTTATTTTGCTTGAAGTCGGTGGTGGTCTTGGAATATTATTTGGTTTCTTAACTCGCTTCTCTGCAATTTCAATATCAGCATTTTCGATGTTATCTGCGTTATTATTCCACAATGACTTTGCAACTGGTGATAACTTCATGATGTTGATGAAAGACTTTAATATTGCTGGAGGGTTCTTAATATTGGCATTTACTGGTGCTGGAAAATACTCAATTGATAGCTACGTCAAAAGTAGAAAAATCAAATAATGTCTTATATACAATACATCCGTCATTAAAAATTTAACAATGCATTGTATACCATACATCAAAAACCATCTTTCAAGATGGTTTTTTGTTCTTGAACATATTATCTAAATATGATATTATTAGATTCCTTTGAAGGTTAAATTAATGGATAGTGAAGCAGACAAAAAATTCATAATGTTATCATCTGATGCTTACAATCAGTTTTCAGATAAAAAAGTAGGTGACTTTTTTGTAGATAGCAATGAAATCTATATTGTTGAACATTTAGATGAAATAGATCCTGTTTTCTTAAAAACACCTATTGACCTGATGCCTTATCGGTTCTACAAAACATATCGACATTTATTTCGTAATGTGATTGATAGTAAAAATCGAATGACATTTATTGATTATTATACTTACAGTGATTTACTTATTTTAAAACCACATGACTGTAACTCAGTCAATAACGAAATATTAAATATTCTAACAGCAAACAGTACCGTAAAATTAGTTCTTCAAGAATTATGTGGAAAAGTTAAAAGCTTTTATTATATTGAACTAAATATAAGTAAAGAACATCACTATGAGACTATAGTTTCTAATAGTTTGGACTTTAAAAACGATGATTCATTCTTGACAGGAATACAGCAACTTTTAAATACAAACAATCCTAATCAAATTGAGAAAAATGACATTAGAGAAAATATTATTGAATATTTAAAAATATTTAAATTATTAAATTATTAAAAACATCAATGATTGACTTTTATGTTCATTAATGATATTGTTACTTACTTAAATTAACGAGTACAAAAAAATGAAATCCTTATATTGCCCATTGTGTAGCTCATATCTTGAAGGCGGTTCAGGTGATATGGTTGATTGCCATTGCGGCTGGAAACAACCAGAAGATTTACCAGAATCAGAAGACTTTAATCAAGAATTCTATGAAAAAACAATGAAATTGCTTAATCATATTTTAGAAGTTCTTCCGCAAGAAGAATTAGATAAAATTGATGATAAAATCTGGTGCGACGTTCAGGATTTTAAACATGAGTGATATTCGTATATCTAATTCATTAGAAATAGAACGTCGAACTAAATTATTGCTTTCTCAAAGTACTGACATTTTAAAAGATAGGTTGTCAAAAGGATTTATTTTAGTCGTGTCTTCTGTTTCAAGTGTTTTGGATAACTTTTATATCCACACTTCAAAACAGATATCAGATATTTATTATTCTGAAAAAGGTTTTAGTGACATAAAACATTCTGATATTTCCCTCTGTAGTATAGTATCAAGGAAAAAAGGTCTTTCAAATATAGAGTTAGACAAGGAATGGATATCAATAATCCTTGATTATGACTGTCCATATTTTGGTAGAAAATACAAATCTCAAATAAAACAATCTTTATCAAAAATTATTCAATTCGATAAAAATTGTTTTTCTCTTATAGTTGAAGAAAAGGATTCAATTGTAAATATATATTATTGGATAAAATTAACAAATAATGCCCCTGAAAATCAAAATATATGGGTCAAATCGAAAAGCCTTGACTTTAAAAATGACGACTTATTTTGTTCGGACATTCAAAAACAAATGAAATCAATATTTGGATACACACTAGAACAATCCGAAATAATAGAAAATTTTGACGAAATTATGGACTTATTTAGAATGAAAAATTACTAAACCAGTATGTGTGCTGGTTTAGCGATTTAAATAATTTGAATACTTAGATATATTTTCAGCTTTTTTCTTTCTATTTTTAAATTCATCATTGTCAAAGATCGCATAATATAATTCAATAATATCAATCCTTGAAACATATCCATCTTCTTTAATGACTTTCTTCAATTTCTTTTTTATTTTCTCCGCTTCTTCATCCCTTATATTATTGGATTTCCCTAACAATATAATTTCTTCTTCTGTTACAACAACTGTATTTATTATACGAAAAAATATGCCATTTATTAAAAGTAATAAACCATTATAAAATATGAATAATATTACACTCGGAATAATGGCTGGATTAATGCTGAATATTATACTAAATACAATGCCAGCAGAACCAAAAACTATTATAAATATAGGAAAAAATTCTTCGAAATCATCGACAACCCATTTCCAAAAATCCCCCATTAATGTTTTTTTAGCTGGATTGATATTATTTATAGAATAGTGTAATTCCCCAACATGAATATTTTTAACTGATCTAAAATCGCTTAAAATATGAATATTACGTATTAAAAACAAAATCGTTGCAATATAAAAGAACCAAAATTTAGCAGTCCCATATTTCTCTTCTAAATTATAAACATGAAAATATACAAAAGGAACAGCCAACATGGCTATTAAAGAAATGCTTGTAATAATAAATAAAAATACTGCAACTTTATCTTGCCAATGTTTTGAATTTACTCTTTTATTTATCGAATACATATTTAAACCTCATAGTTCTGATATTCTATTTAAAAACATCATTTAATGCAAGAATAGTATTATAATATACAAATGAATCATTTAATATTTAAAAACTATATACAAAATATCACTCACAAAGATATTTACTTTTCAATGGGCTGTTTTTGGGCATCCGATAAATTATTCTGGAATATAGAAGGGATTGTATATACAGAAGTAGGCTACGCCAATCCAAATATTGATAATCCATCTTGTGGAGATGCATTCAGAGATGATGTAACGCACAGAGAAGTTGTTAAGTTTATTTATGATTCTGAAAAAACAACACTTGATAAAATACTTAAAACATTTTGGGAAAATCACACCGTAGATTTCACTAAAGAGCAAGTTCCAAGCATATACAGAAGTGGTGTGTTTTACAACAATAGTGCAGATCTGGATATTTTAAATGAATCCTTACGTAAATTTGATTCATTACGCAAACAGTCTGGCAAAACAAAAGACATAACAACTGAATTCATTAAATTAAAAAGTTATATTCTTGCATATGATAGTCATCAACAGTATGTATTAAAACATAAAGACGTATTTTGTGGATTAGGTTTTTGTGGTGTAAAATACGAATAACGAATAACAAATAATTATTTATTAATATGCAAAAAAACCTTCTTATGAAGGTTTTTAATTTAAATATCTCTTTTTAATTCGTATCCATCTTTAGTGTCTTTGATAATCCAGCCTCTGGCTAGAACTTCATCTCTTATATCATCAGCAAGAATATAATTTTTATCAATTTTGGCTTGAACCCTCAAATCTACAAGTCGTAAAACATCCTCTGGTACTTTTTGGCTGTTTACATGTTTAGAATAAATAAAATTCAAGTTTGTATCTGCATGCACAATTGAAAGTAATTTAGAAACTTCTAAAATATCATTAGCCAATTTTTTTGACTTGCTTAATTGTAATTTTTTAAAGGCAGCATATAAAAGAACAATAACAGATGGCGTGTTAAAATCATCTTCTAATGCTATCATTACTTTTTGTACAAGATCGCTTTCATAATGCTCTTCATTTTTGTAATTAGGAATATTTTCTGCAAACAATTCCCATCGCTGATGAGCTTCTTTAATCTCTATTTCTTGGAACTCTTGCGATTGATTATACTGACCTTTATTCAAAAATAGTTTAATTGCTTCTGCTGAATAAATCTCAAGCATATCTTTAACGTAAATCGAGTTACCAAGTGATTTAGAAAGCTTTTTACCATCTTTAGTCATCATACCGTTATGAACCCAATAATTAGATGGATTTACACCATTATGAGCTACACTTTGAAGAATCTCATTCTCATGATGAGGGAAGATAAGATCTCTGCCGCCTCCATGAATATCAAATTTTTGCCCAAGCGTATGATGATGCATTACAGAACATTCAATATGCCAACCGGGACGACCTTGTGTTTTGAAGATACTGCTGTGATAGCCATACTTCTTATCTTCTTTCCAAAGGGCAAAGTCTGCTTTATGCCATTTGGCATAATCCTCAGTTTCAAGACGTGTATTGTTTTCGAGATCTTTTACAAT
This sequence comes from Galeopsis tetrahit, assembly GCA_963675135.1. Taxonomy (NCBI): domain Eukaryota; kingdom Viridiplantae; phylum Streptophyta; class Magnoliopsida; order Lamiales; family Lamiaceae; genus Galeopsis; species Galeopsis tetrahit. The sequence continues at coordinate 122,405 of CAVLYN010000018.1, forward strand.
TTTTTTAGATAACGGATAACGCTCAGGTGTATTAATTTGAGTGTTAAAATAAATACCATCATCAGCTTCATAAGCATGACCGCTTTGCTTCAAATCATCAATATACTTTTCAATTTCTTTTAAATATTGAGTTACACGAGGCTCAACTGTTGGTGGTCTAATATCTAAGGTTTCAAGAAGATTGTGAAACTTTTCAACATATTCATTAACAAGCAGTAATGGCTCAATATTTAGTTTTTCTGCTTTAGCAATAATTTTATCATCGACATCGGTAATGTTTCGAACAAATGTTACTTTATTACCTTTTCTTTCAAAGTAATTGCGCATCACTTCGAAAGCAACAATACTTTTAAGATGCCCAACATGAATATCATCATACAACGTTACACCACAAACATAAATAGATACTTCTCCATCTTTCAATGGTTTAAAATCTTCTTTTATCCCTGATAATGTATTTCGTAGCCTAAGACTCATAGTTAAATTCCTATATATTAATACCTGCATTTTACTATCAAATACTTAACAAAGTCAACTAATTGTTTGCACTAACCACCAAAAACATATATAATAAGGTCTCAATTAGAAATGAGGTTATCATGAGTATATTAGATTTAGAAATGGAACAAAATGATGCCAAAGCTAAAACAATTAGAGATTATTTTAAAAAATTGTTAACTACTTTATGGACAGAAGAAGATGGTTTCTCTGGTAAAAGACCATTTGGCAATTCTGGTTGGAAACATGATATTTACAGAACCTTAGTATTAAAAAATATTATATTAGGAACTATTAGTGAATATGATGATTGCATCGATATTGATATTCCAATAGACTCGATTAAGAAAGCTGACAAATTAATTGAAGAAGCAATTTCAAGCATGATTTAACGAAAAGAAAAACAAAGTAGTGTAACTACTTTGTTTTATATTGATCTCACTGAATATTAGAAATATTTACACTACTATTAAAGACTGGTATTATTGCACTTTTTTCAACTGGCATCACGTTGGCATTTTGTCCAAACTGATAATATTTTAATATTATATTCTGACCTTCAATTTTGGCACTTTTAAAGTTGTATTTTTTCATCTTAATCGTATCTGCTGTTATATCACCTTGACCAATATATTTTTCCAATGATTGAGGTATAGAAAAAACTTTGACATTGGACGCTTGACCAGATAGTAAACTTTGATAAGCAACAATAAAATCTGACAACTTATTTGAATTAAAATTATTTGGATTTAGATCATCAATAATGATATTCAACTTATACACTTCATTTGATTTTATATTTTCTTTCTTAATGTTTTTAACAAAACTAGTAAAAGTATCATTACTATAAACCAAAGATGAAATTATGGTTAAATTACTAATCAATTTTTTTGTTTTGCAACCGGCAAAACAACTTGTGAATCATCACCAGATGGTATGGATGAATCTACTTGACAATTACTTTCAGCTAAATACTCATAAACATTTGGAGATCCAATTTGAGCGCCTTGTGTTCCATTAGCATTTTTAACATATATAGTTATTGTTGTTTTTTTGAATAAATCATAATTTTTTCCATTCGTTGCTTTTTAGGTGCCACACAAACGTCTTGCCTTGAACTTTCTGTTATAACTTCTAGCACATCATTGTTAACTACTGCTACACAGCTATTTGTATTATTAACAATACTGGTTACAGTTGTTTGTTTAAGTTTTCCATCTGAATAGGTATCTTGATAAGTAATTAAAGCAATCATTGTTCCTGTGAATCCAGAAGGGCAATTAAGTGTTTTTAATTCCGTTCTTGTTTTTGTTGTTATAACTGGTGCTGGTGGAGTAGGCGGAATGTAAACACAAGAACCTATTGCTGTATTAAAATAATAACTAGTAGCGTTATATCCTAAATTCCAATAAGAAACACCTGAGTAATCACATTGGCATCTTTTATACCTATAATCACCATTCTGTATATAAGCAGCATTAAGAGAACCAAGCAATACTGAGGTAGTCCAACTTGTGGCGCTATTAGACCAATAATTTATATCTGCTGCTGTTGGTTGACAACCTTCGTTGCTTAAATACCAGCTTCTTGTGACACTAGATGCTGTTGCATAATCTAATGCATAGGATTTTATTGGACTAATGGATAAAAATAAAACCATCAATGGCAATGTAAAAGTTTTTATTATTTGTGAAAATTTCATTATTTTTTAAGATATATTTATAACCAAGTTAACATTTACATTAATTTGATGTCAAATAATTAGCTCGTTAAATATATTTCTCACTAACTAATAAGCTTATTTTAAATGCTCACATTGCTAAAAAATATATATAAAAAAAAAGCTCTTATTTTCTATAAGAGCTTGAATTCAATTTTAAATAGAGTTTTTCTTCAAGGCTCTCAAAAAATCTTCACCACCAGAATTTTTGTTTTCGAATCTAACTGATAATGTATATTCTAAACTTTTCAACATAACACATTGACCAAAGTAAGAAATAAGCCTTGAATCAGAATGTTCAGGATCTTTATAATCTAATTTTTCTATAATAGCTCCTGAACCATCATTTGCCTTATAGGTTTCTCCATTCATAGAAATTGTTTTATCATTAATTCTTATGTGTGATTTGCCATGTATAACATATTCATAAGAAATTTGAGCATTAAACTCTTTCTCTAACAAACTTTCAATGGAGGAAAAGAGAATCATCACAAGATTGTTTATCTCCTGTATAGTTACCTATCAAAGTAATACTTCTGATAACACTATTTTGGAACAAATTAACAATAACTCGCTTGCCTTCTGAATCTTTTTTACAATTAATATCCGTTGTAGATGATTTTTCGTCACATACAAAAACCTTTTTTCTCCAAGTCATTTCTGTTTTGATTGAAATCCAATCCAAAAAAAGAAAATGCTTTCATACTCGGATTTTCACATCCAACGAGGACCATCGAAAGCATACAAAGTAATATAATTTTCTTCAATTTCTGATTCTCCAAAATTCTTAATGAACGGTTTTTGTATTCATTGTTTTTAACAATTCTTCCCCACCAGAGGTTTTATTCTCAAATTTTAGGGATAGATTATATTCATTATTGTCAGTTACGATGCATTGACCAAAATAAGAAAGAATTCTCGAATTGGATTTTTCTGGATTTACATAATCCAATTTTTCTTCAATTTGACCGCTACCATCATTAGACTGATACGATTTTGCCATTAATTAATACAGTTTTATTGTTAATTCTGACGGCATTATCGCCTGTTGTTTTTTCGTATTTGATGTCAGCATTAAACTCTTCTCCCAGCATGTTTTCAATGGAGAATAAGGCATTATCACAGGATTCTTTACCACCTGTATATGTTCCTGCAACAACAATACTTCTAATTACACTATTAGGGAAAAGATTTACTGTGACTTGTTTTCTTTCTATATTTTTTACACAGTCAATATCAGTTGTTTTTGTTTCATCATTGCAAAGAAATCCATTCTTCAACAAATCTTCTTTTGTTTGGGTGAAATTCAAACCAGAAAAAGAGAATGGCTTCATGCTCGGTTTATCACAACCCGCTAGAGCCAACAATGCACAGATAATTATAAATTTTTTCAACTTTCCTTTCTCCTGATAGAGTTCATAAATTAGTGTCTAATAATAACTCAATTTGCGCTAAATTGCAAACATTTTACAGGAAGTTGAATCAATTTTACCTATTTAAGACTTTTTGTAATTCTAGAATCATTATCAAGGTTTATATTTTTTAAGTTCAGTTTTGAAAACATCACTAAATGTAATTTTTCTATAATCGGCTTTTTAAGTGGTTCATCATAGTCATCTATCCTCATAGAATCACGTATAGCATCAAAAGCTGACATTAAATCGTCACTTAATCTTGTATTAGATTGAACATTTTTATATTCATCTACAAATCTATTGTGAATAATATCTTTAATAGGCATAGCATTGATAACTTTATCAGAATCACTCTTTTTAAGTAAAAGCATCAGAAGCTCATTATTTTCAGTCATTGCCTTAAACTCTTATCACATGATAATATTATATCTTAATTCCAAAGAGTCTTTCTATGATTGCAATAATAGAAAGACTCTGTTTTGAAAATCACCAGTCAATATCAATAGTATATTCACCAGCTTCAATCAATCCTTTGCTACAAAGATCGTTAGCAATCATCTGTACATCTGGATAGAAATTTCTTTCCCACCACATGTCAGTAAAATCATTACCAAAATCACGTTTCTTAGGAGGTATCTTTTGATTAGGATCGCGTGCAAGCCAAGCAGCAAAACTAACTCCCCTTTGAGTATGATTAACTATTTCAGGAACTGTATCATTCTTATAATCATCAGCTTCATCTGGAATAGTGATTCTCACATGCTGACGAGATTTACAACCATCTTGTTGTTGAAAACTATAATATTTACCATAGGTATCAATAACTAGCTGATCCCAGTCGCTTACATCAATAATTTGTTCTGTTCTTGTTCTAATCATATGCATATTCTCATTGAAATTAATTTACGATTATAACACAAATTGACATTTTTAAACAATATTATTATTCTTTATTAAAAATAAAAGTTGATAGAAAACTTCCATTCTTTTGTATTTCGCAATTATTGTTAAAATAAACGACATCCTTGCCATTTTCATTAAGTTCTTCTATTACACCAAGACTCCTACTTTCGTCTGCTTTCTTATTCGTTTTAGGAATGACTTGATTACTAAACGTTGCGCTGTTTGTTGCTTGCAAAAAACTGTCCATCTGAGTAATACTTTGATTTGCAATTTGGGGCATCTTTATATGTTTTCTTATATAGAATAGATTTTAAGTTGCTTTTTTCGTCAAACTTAACAATAGCATTTAATCCATTGTTAAACATTTTTGAGCAAGCATTTTTCAAATCTAAATTATCAACACAATCGAATCCTTTAGTAGAAAGAGTTTCTTATCATCTGTAAAACTCACATCATAATATTTAAAGGATTGATTATTTAACTCTACAACTTCTTCAACTTGAACTCTTTTTAGTGAAATATAGTAGTAAATTACAGTTAATACAAACAAACAAACTAAAACCACTATGGCCATTTTGAAAAAAGAAAAAACAATTTTATGTTTATCGAAATTTGAATTCATTTTTGTAATTAATTACTATTTTAAATATAATAACTAAACCGTTTCTTAAAATCAAATGGTTCGTGTATTTAAAATGTCATACATGTCCATCGCTATTCAAACAAAGAAAATCTTTATTAGATACCTCTGGTTGCAATGTAATATGTTCAATATCAAATTCTTTTGACAACATTAGTTGTATACTTTTAAGGATATTATCCCATTCGGACATTCTTTCAATTAAAATATGAGCAGACAAAGAAGTATTGTCAGAGTTCATTGTCCATATATGAAGATCATGTACAGATTTAACGCCAGTTACTTTATCAATAGCATCACCAACTTTTTCGAATTCAACATGTTGAGGAACACCTTCCATCAGAATGTGTATAGACTTCTTAATTAATGTCCAAGTAGGACCAAGAATAATTAATGACACGACAAGAGACAAAATTGGGTCTATTACTGTCATATTTGTGTAATAAATAGCAACACCAGCAACAATCGTTGCAATACTCCCAAGCAAGTCACCTGCAATATGAATCATTGCTGATTTAGTATTAAGGCTATGTTGGTCTTTAAGTAAAAATAAGGCTATCAAATTAATTGCAAGACCTATACTCGCTACAATAATAACACCTTCTGCTTTAACTGGCTCTGGATGCAATATCCTTTGTACGGCTTCAAATACAATAAAGACAATTATCCCTAGCATAAATAATGCATTCACAAAAGCACCAATGGTATCAGCACGTCCATGACCAAAAGAAAAGTCTTTATCTGCAGGTTTTTGACTTAAATGAGCCATTACTAAGGCAAATAACAATGCAGCAGAGTCTGTCAACATATGACAAAAATCAGCAATAAGAGCCAAAGAACCAGACCACATACCTGCAAACAATTCAACAAATGCAAATCCCAATGTCATAATCATTACTGTCATAAGAATAACTTTGCTTTTATTCTTATAATCATGATTATGATTATGCTCACCTTTTTTGTGAACATGATTATGATTACTTAAATTTTGATCATCATGAACACAACTGTCATGATTATGATGTGCATGGAAATTTGTCATAGATTACCTTTTTTTGTGGATTACCAATTATAATACATATTTTGACACAAATCAATTAAATGTTATTTTAAACTATGACAAATATAAAACGCTAATATAATTCAATTTGGGATTTAAAATGACAAACGAAAAATTTAAAGAAATATACAAGAAGTATTCTGAATATCATGTATATTCCAATGAAAAATCAAAAAACAATATCATATCTTACTATAATGATTCCGGTGTAACACTATTAAGTATTTTCACTTATATAATAATTGTTATATCCCTTCTGATCACAATGAGAATTTCTTTAGATTATAGTTTTATTCATTTTTACAAAGAAAAGGCGCTTGACACTCCAGAAACAAAAACGGTCTTTACCATAATATTTTTCATATTGACATTTTCATGTTTTTACGTTACTACAAAAAACAATATGAAAATAATATTTTTCTTTGGTAGATTAATGTCAAAAAATTTAGGACAAGAATTACAAATGCGTGACTTTGTTTATACAGGAGATTTAAATTCAATTTTCGATAAAAAATTATTTTACATAGAAAAAGCATTAAAAAATAATAAGAAATTATTAATAAATGATGTGACAAATTTTAAGGGAATAAAAGGAGACACAATCCTAAAAATATTTCACAATTCAAATGCTGAAAAAATAGACTTCTTATTTAAAAATAGAAACATTATTTTTGAAAAATTAGAAATTACCAAATCAAGCAAAAAAATGATCGAATTTTTCGATTTGCTAACTATTGATAATGAAAAATCCATATTGAAGGAAAGAATTGCATTTCATAATAAATATATAAAAACAGTAAATGATAATATTTATAATTTTCAACCAAAAAGAACCAGAGTATAGAAACTCAATGACTGGCATTAAAGAAAAAGCAGATTATGATAAAAGATTAAAACAAACACAAGACGAATTATCAGTCGAACAAGAGCGATTAAATTATATATTAACTCTGAAAGAAAATGAAGGAATATAAAATGGACATAACTGCATTAATTAATGAATATAAAAAAATTGATTTCAATGATGAAAAAAATGGACGAGTTAGAAGAAATGTAGACAAATATATAAATTTTCTAATCATTTATTTATTTATTTTATCTGTGCTTTACTATTGCATATTACAAAATACAATAATAATTAATATTTCAGCATCCATAGTATTTTTCCTTTTCTTAACATCAGGATTAAGAAAAAAAAGCATTATTAAGCTATTCAAAGAAAAATGACCGAATGACTTATATTGAAATGTATTTGAAAGACAAAATATTCTCAGACAATTTAAATAACATTTTTAATAGCAAAGATTCAGAAATTTTGTATATGGGATACAATGGAAACAAAAATTCCTCAGACATTAAAAGAGACATTGTTCTTAATGAGGGAATACCTTGTAAATTAATATTATCCGGCATAAAAAAATACCATTTAGATAAAGATGAAGAATCAAAAAAAACTAGCAGAGCACGAAATTGAAAACGTTTTTAAAAGCAGAAGGTACACCGCTTGGTAAAATGTTGACTTTTATTGACGAAATCAAATAAGTCTTATAATTTTCATTGATAATTGCATTGAATGTATGTTATGATATAGACCTGAACGCAACAGTTAGGAATGACATTCGATGCAAATATTCATCGCTACAGTCAATAAGCATAAAGAGCCTGAACTCAGTAGATATTTTAAGAATATCGGACTAAAAACAACCCACATCTATCCAAAAGACGTTTCAAATCTCTCTAGTCTGCACAGTGAATACATGTGCGTTAGAGAGCAAACTACACTGGTCTCAAAAAAGACTGGAATCCAGAGTTTAAATGATAATTTTGAAGAAGTTATTCACACTTCAATTATTCAACTCGATACTTATTCAAATTTTACTAATCACACTTCTTACTTTGAAGCCCTCAGTTGAAGGAATGATTTTCCCTAATCTAAGAAAAGATTATGACCATAACGTTATTTTTGGTTGGGATGATATTTTTGTATCTTCAAAAACAATGAAAACTTATCAAGAAATGAAATCAAAAGGTTTAAAGAATTCTGCAAGAGATATTGCTTTCTCTAAAATGATTGATGCTTTGCCACACATCTTTAAATATAATAAAAAAGTCAATTTGAATTTCAATCCAGTAGATATTGATGAAGTTATTTCATTTGAGCCTTTTATTAAACAGTTGTTTGACAATAACCAATATTATAGTATTGCCTACAAAAACAAAGCCTTTAACAGCATTATTAACCATGTTTTAAATGAAGGTCTTTTTATCCGTAGAGCTTCTGACCGGAAACAACGTAACTATTGGCTTCCGGGGTTAAATGCTGGTATTCCACTTACGCCGAAGAAAGATGAGCTTCATGAGTTAACATTTATGTTTCATGACATTATGCATTTTATCTTTCCTGATTTAATTGTAGTCAGTAATAATAAACAGAGCAAAAATAAATATATCATTTCTAGGATGATGAGCGAAGCTTTTACACTTGTATTAGCTGATATGATTTTTATTTCTGTATTGAAAGAAAGCGGAATTGAATATGATTACAACAAAAGAAAAATATATCCTTTATTTGAAAATATTAAATTCGAATTAAGCTCAGATAGCCTTTCACAATTAAAACAATTATTATGGGCTAATGTTAATTTCGCATTATTAGGGAAAGAGAAGCATTTAAAAGAACTTGTCAAAAATGATCAAGCCTTAGAAGCTTATAAAAACAAATACCAACGTTTCTTTCAAGAAGATTATCGTTGGACAAATAGTAATTACGACAATATTGCAAATGACTCTTTAAGAAATAATCTTTGGGTAAAAAATATTCATTCAAATTGTGGTCATATAGTTTCCACAACTGATGACTATTGTGAAAAATTTGATAGTGAAACATCATTTGAAAATCAAGTGTCAATCATCTTTGAAGAAATGTTCTCAAAAACTGAAGTCCATTATTTTAAGTACCGAATCATATAACAAAGAAATAGCATTAAGTAATTCTATTAAGCGTTATGTTTCTGGTCAGATTGCTTTATTTTATCGTTTTGAAACTTTATACAATAAGCTTTTTCTTGACCAAATTTCACTTATTATGAAAAAATATATAATCGACTTAAACGATTTTAAAAACATAAAGTCCCTTTATAGTGTTTATATTAACAAGCTTGTTAACGATGACTTTATTACACAAAACGAAGCTGATGGATTTAATAATATTTATCCTATTTTTAGCCCTTTCTACGTCTTCTATGAGCAAAAAGAAAGCGAAACATTTCAAGACACTTTAAACTTCATTTTTAATTGAGGCAAATATGTATCAGTATCCATTTTTAGATTTCGATTCAATGAATAACAAAATGAATGATAATAAAATTGAAAGTCATAACAAACTTAAATACATCCATGAATATTTAGATGGTGAATTCTACGACCACGAAAAAAGAATAATGACAGGTTCTAAAACTGCTATAGTGTCAATTGGCGGATTCCCTATTGAACTATCTGATGATGGACTTCAATTTATGGGAAATTCTGTTTCTATTGAGGATATTTTAAAACAACTTTACAAAAGTGTTGGCATGTCTTCTTTTATGAGCTATTTGAATTCTAAAAACAAGACACTAACAGAAATAGCTGATTTAACATTAGAACTCGAACATTACTCTGTTTTACATATGATTAACGTGAGTATTTTAGTGAGTGGAATTTCCATTGGCGTTGAACATGAGTTTTCCTCACAACGAGATATTGTGCATTTAAGTCGTGTTACTGTTGCTAAAACAAAAGCACAATCTTATCCATGCTTGGTTTTAAACAATAAAAAGTACTATCATGCTTATAAAAGAATATTGAAATTGACAGAAGAATCTCTTGGTGACATTTATAAAGATGATAACGAAACAAGAAACCTTTTGTTTCCATCTGCTAAAGCAAGTGCTGTGATTTTAACTGGCAGTCTTAAAAACATGATGAAACTTGTGGCATTAAAAGATGCTGGTGGCAAAGAGCATGAATTTATCAAAGCATTAGAGAATATCAATGATTCTTTAAATAAGATTTTTCCGCAGTTTTTCAATTAATAACCAAGAAGTTTTGACAATTCGAATATTTCTTTAATTGTCATTACTTCATAGTGATTTAATAATTCTTTATTAAGTATTTTTAATTCCACTAGGCATTTTATAATGAACTTCTTGAAATCTTTATCTATTTCTTTAATATTTGTATAGTTAGAAAGATGTTCAAGATCTTTAGACCAAGTATTATTGCTTCTCACTGTACCTATATGACCAACAGGTTTATTTTTGATACATAACGCAAATTCATTATTAAAACCGAATAAATATATTGACTCGTAATAATTAATATTTGAAAAATCATAGAAATTATTATTTTGAATATTGTATAAAAAATCTTGAATTTTAGAGTCCACTTTAAAATTATTTTTAATTTTGTCAACCATATAGTCTGATGGTTGATATAGATCACTAATATGAACTTGTGATTCTATCTTTTTTATTGTATCCAATGATTTATCTCTTTCAAAAAAAGTACAGTATAAATACCATTCTTTTTCAGGTATTCTAGATAAAATATCATATAAAGGCATATCTTCATATTCCATTAATTGTTTCAGTGTTATTGTAAATTCTAATTTATTAGACCCAAATGACGACTCTATTATCTCTCCTAAAACTCTACCTTGTAAGTCACTTACCACTAATTTAAAATCTATAGTATCTTGCTCATCATTAGTAAAACCAAACCTAAAACGATAGCTATATTCAAATCATATTCATCAATTGCTTTTGCTATATAGTGCAGTTTATTTTGAAGTATTTCTTTAATTTTTTCGCATACGTGTTTAATGCCCACATGCTCTTGAAGATTTGTTCTATCAAGTTTTAATATGCGAAAATAACCAGTTATGCTGCTTGCTGGATAATTTGTTCTACACGTCACATTATGAATTTGAAAAGTCCTAATTTCTGTCATCTTAATAACCTAATAATTTAGATATTTCAAATGCTTCTTTATAACTGATATTTTTTATGTTTAAGAATTTCTGAACTTAATACTTCTGTTTCAACAAATATTTTAAACATTAGCCATTTTACTCCATTGTTTTCATTTATTTTTACTATTAAACTCTACTTCATTTAATAAGGAATAATAAGTAAATCTTTTCTGAGAACGAACATAAGTAAAACTTATTCTTTTTTCTTTTCCTATGATATATTCGACAATAAAATGATAGCCAAATTCAGCATTTGAGGAAAAGTCATAGATATTTTCATTTTTAATTAATAATAATTCTTCCTTGAAAATATTAATTATTTTTTTATAAAAAGGAATTTCCCATATTGTTGAATCTTTTATAAAGTGTCCAGTTCTATCTTCATAAAAAATACTTGGCAATGATCGGGATTCATGTTTCAATATAAATTCTTCTTGTGGTATAAAGATATTCTTTTTAGACAATCTTCTTCTAAAACAGAAAATATACTCACTTCGGATACGAAACGATTCTTCTCAGAACATTCTTCAATAAAGTTATATTTATGCAAAGAAAAGCTTTCATTTTTAATACTCCCTATAAGAATTACATCAGGAGTAAAAATTTTTAACTTAAAATAAAGTAAATATGATCCGTTCTCTGAATAATTAAGGTGTATTGTCTCATGATTTTCTATTTTTACAATTAGCTCAAACAGATTAATATTTTCAGCAATAGGGAACAACTTTTCTAGCATGATTTCTTTGAATTCTTTTTCAAATCTATCAATAATAGAACTTAAATTTTCTACTACAACATAGTCTTCTATATTTTCAAATTTATCTTTTGAATCTATAATACAAAAAAAATTACATGCGTCTTCTAGCAAATCTCTTATATCAGGGTGATATTTAACTTATTAGTTGTATTTGACATTGATTTTCCTACTAGTGAAAGTTAATGAACTATATAACAAAAAGAGTGCAATTGCAAATTTAGTAGGTCAAAACTTTATTCAATGTGAAAAGTTCTTCAAGATTATTATAATCTTCTTTTGTAATAGATGAATGTATTAATCGCATTTTAATAAAAGCGTTTACAATGTCATTTTCAAAATCAGCTTTAGATTCATAATTTTGTTTTAATGCAGTACTATAATAACTATCTTGATCCTTTCTAGCGAAACAAATATATAGATAACTTTCTACTCCTATATAATACTTGGATTCCACAAAATCAATGTCTTTAAAATCAAAAAAGTTTTGGGTGTATAACATTGTTAAAAATTCATTTAAATAGGAGTCCATATTAAAATACTTTTTAAATACTTAAATCCATTTTCATCAATTTGCTCAGAATAATAGCTTTTCAAGCGTTTGGTTATTGAATCTAAATGCTTATTATTTTCATAAAAAGGTGACATAATAAACCATTTATCAATATGTTTTTCTTCCAAAAGCTTGCAGACTCTGAAATTATTTGGCTTCTTCAATTCTTTTGCTGTAACGTAAAAATAATCATCGAACATATCGTCATTGATAAACCCAATTGTCTCTTTTTTATTATTTTGAATGCAAATATCAAAACAAAATTCACACTTGTTTATTTTTTGGGGATTTTGTGGAACCATCGAAACTTCAATTATCAGTTCTTTTAATTTTAAAGATTTAGCTATATATATTAGTTTTTTTTCTAAAATCAGCTTTGTTTTTTGAAGGAAAATATTCATTCTTTTTGACTTCGTAAATTTCAGAAGCTTTTTACTTTGCCTTGATGTCATTTTCATGTAGTCATGTGACATCACTTCTATGGTTTTGCAATATATTTCTATAATCTGAAATTCTTTCATTAAATTTTTCATACAATCAATAATATAGTAATTCACTTATTTCAAAAATATCTTTATAATCTTTATTATCTGAAAGTTTTGAAATTTCAGGATGCAATACACCAACTTGACAAAAAATATCTAAAATTATCAATTTTAATTCATCTTCATTTTTATAATTTACATTTGGGATATTTGCACTTACTGTTTGAAATACATCAGAATGGTCAATAAACCCAAAATCTATATCAAACTGTTCCTCATTAGAAATAATATACTTGAATGTTATACACTCAATAATATTAAAATCATATATATTATCATTCGTAAGTTTTATCATCGTTTTTATAAAATCGCATAAGAAAATATTATGTTGATCAACATGTGTAATAATTTCATTTTTAGTTAAATCATTAATAAAGTCTAAATCTTTTATTTTTTTCATTGATACATAAGAAAAAACGAACTCTTCCGGCTTCATTCCTTGAAGTCTTTTCAAAAATCAGGTTCTGGATCAATCAAATCTCCTTTACTAGGTATAAATCCACTTTTATCTTCGTCAATATCTAAAATATTATATTTATGTAATGTAAATTTTTCAAAATTTTCAAGTTCACCAATTAAAAATATCATTATTTGTCAATATAATCTTAAAATGTATAAGCATGTCATTCATTTTATATAAATTTAAAAATGAAGCACCATTAAATTCAACCTCAATGTCGAATTCGTAAATATTTAAATAAATAGCTACATTTAATAATTTATTTTCAAGAGTTCTTAATAAACAATTTTTAAATAAATCGATCTTGTTTGCAACTTCATTTTCAGTATTAATTTTAAATATATTACATGCAGTATCAATGAAATCTTCATTCTTAAAATTTATTCTAATATTTTGCTTATTCATTTTTATCCTATTTCAATCATAATAAAACTTATTCTTTGAAAAATCCAATAAAATCAGCTATAATTAAAGTTATTATCCCAATAGAGTGATTATTATGAATCAAAAAAAGACTTCCAAGAAAATCTTGGGTTTATACAAACTCAATTAAAATTATCTATCACACAGCTAAGTGAATTATTCAATGTAAGACGAAAAGTTATTTATGATTGGTTTGATGGTGCCCAACCTGATCCTCACTCCATCGATAAAATTAATGTTATTCAAGATGTAATAAAAGAATTTTCAATAACATTTTATATACCCAAATTAAAAACAGTTGGCATCTACCGTTTTAGGCACAGTTCTTTTATATCTGTAATCAATAGTATCCAATGCCCTCTTTTAAAACAAAAAGAAGCTGAAATCAAGATCTCTCAGCTTTCTAATCGACTCATAAGTAAACATACAGTAAAATCCAATGTGATTATTGGATATGCTCATATGAATGATATTGAACGAAGTATGTAGGCAAGCCTATGTTAATAGACTTTCGTTGTGGACTTACAAAAGAGGAAATATTAAAATTATCAATCACTTTAAAACAAGAACTACCACAAGATTACCAAGACTTCCTTGAACAGCGTAATGGTTGTTACATCCATGATTCGTATAATGTAAAGATTCCATTTAAACGTGTTGATGCTGGATATCTTACATTTGATTTCTTTTTTGGGATGTTAAATGATAATAGTTTTTATGATATTATTTCATTCAATGAAGAGTTTATTCATGAAATAGAACACACAAAAGCCATTGCCATTGGTGATAATGGCGATGGCAATACATATTTTATTATTAATAGTTCGGCAAGAGGTGGTGTCTATTATTGTGACCGCATGAACATACATAACAATAGAGAGTTCAATCGTTTATATTTTGTTACTGATAGCTTTTCAAAATTTTATAATTTAGTTATTAATAATATGATGCTCCAATAGGAGATGGTGAACAAGGATTATCCAGTGCCTCCGATGCTCCACAAGTTTCTACAGGAGTAGATAAATAAATTATGACCAAAAATAAAGAAATCCAAAACAACATAAATGTTTTAGGGTATTTTGTTACAATTTTCAATCTGTTAATTTTGTTTGGTTTATTCCATAACAAAAATGCAGTCAGAGTAAAAAATACACTAGAAATTAAAAACCCAAAGTGAAATGGCATATCGAGTGCTTGAAGTATGCCGCCAGAATTAAATAATCTACTAGACAAAGCTATATACGTTGCAGTGACAAAAACTAATAGGCAAAAAATCCCCATAAACAAACATAATACCGCATACATCATTTTTATTTTTGTTTCAATACTCGAAGAAGCATTTTCTTTTTGTTCTATATCTGTCATACAATTAATCGACTGTTTTAACTATATTACTCATTAAACAGAAACGTTCAACACTGAGACTCTAAAAAATACAAGTATTTCTCTAACTTTAAACGAAAATCATCATAAGAAAGACTTATCTTGTCATAAGCTTGTTCGCTCTTTTGAACATAGGTTGGGCGCTGAAGAGAACCACCTTCTGGATTTGAGCTTACTGGTGTTGTAATCAATAAAGTTGAGTTCAGAACTTTATTATCGTAATAAAGTCTATGAGGCAATTGATAAGGATGGAAATAATAATCACCTTTATCAAGTAACATTACATTATGTGGCGAGAGAGCTACATAGTCTTTTAAAACATGTTTATAAGCCTTCTTTTCACCGGATACTCTATTACTTACATAATGTCCTTCTAAACGTACCAATTGAGAGATTTCAATATCCGAAAACCCTGTTAGTTTTTTCAATCTTCGAATGTTTATTGTCTTTTCAAGATTTAAAGAATCAAATTGTTGCGAACCTATTTGTTTTAAACCTAATGCTTCAAGTATTTCTACTTGTTCATTGATTCCATTTATTTCTTCTTTAGTTAAAGAACTGAGAACTTTTTGAAGTTTTTCAATTAATTCTTTATCTTCAACTGTTAATTCTGAAAGTTTAAATTGTTGATTTTCTAAATGACCACTTAGAATTGTTGAAATAAAATCAAAACTATGTTCATGAAGTGATTCGACTATTGGAAGAGCATTTCCATTCATAGGTTCCCAAATATGAAGACGAACCTGCGTTTTTTGTTTGCAATCAGGAATATCTTTTGATAAATCAACAAGAACAATTTTATCGAATCCTAAAGCGTGCGTATAGGATCTATCACATATTTTTTCGAGCAATTCTTGTTTTGATAAAACATCTTTAATTAATGCAACGACAGTATCTTTATTTAAAAGGTCTTTAATAAAGCTCATATCAGATTCTTTGATTGAATCTTGTATGTATTTATCCTTAACTGCCTGCAATAAAAAAGAATGATTCATCATTTAAACCTGATCTGATTAGAACTATAGAATAACACATTTAGACAACAATTCAAGTTGGTAATATTACCAGCCAGTATCATCTTTATTCCAATTTTCTTGTTCTTGTTTTTTGCGAGCAGCTTTAGATTCTTCTTGTCTAATTTGGGATTCTGTTGTGTAAATATTTTCTCCACAGTCAAGACATACTTCTGTGTATTGCTGAACATTTCTATGCGGGCATGCAAGGTATTTTTCGAGTCTATTTGACATGATGTTATCCTCTATGAAGTATGTCATCATTTTACACCTTTCGCATCAAGAACACAACTATTATAAAGATATTAAATACAATTTTGCATACTATAATACAAATTTGAAATTCTTGAATTTACTATGTATACTTCAAAGTTAATTTAGGATTCTATCATGACAAAAGACGACTTATCATTAAGAGAAAAACAAATAAAAGAAATGATTACTTTTTCTAATAAATCCTATTTCTTTAATGGCGAGCGATTACCTATTGAACCCGACAATATTGTTGAAATACTTCATGAGTATAATTGCATTACAGAAAATGGAACGGATATAAACAAAAAACCATTCATGAATATGTCTATTTTAGAAAATCATGATTTTGTTTGCGACCTAAAAGAACTGCAATATAAATTTTTAAGTTTTACTTTCAAAACAAATTGTAATATAAATTTACAAATCGCAAAAGAATTGAACTTTAAAGATCATTATGTTACTGCATTAATTAATGAACATGAAGCTAAACATTCTTTTTATTACCAAATCCCATTAAATTTTTTTAGATGCTTTTTTTGGGATGATGAAAAGATGGATACAAAGAATAACGCAAGTGCAACAAAAATTATACCAGAAGTTTGGTTATACTCTAAAACTCTTGATTTTAAGAATGATGAATTATTTGCATATGGACTTCAAGACATGTTTATGATCCAAGGGATTGAAATAGCCATTAATGATATAAGAAACAATACATTAGATGCTATTAAACAGTTTAAATTATTAAAATATTGACTTCAACCTTTGAAATCAAGTATAATTATTAAAATTAGGTACGAAAGATGAAATCATTAGCTGAACTTACAGAAAATATTGGTCAACTTTTAAATGAACGTTGTAAAGTACGCTTTCACCGCTTAACGCTCTCAGAAGCTGATTGGGGTGGAGAAAATGAAAAACCAATGAATATTGCATCAGCAAATTTATTCGTAGATTTTATTACTCAATATACAAATAAATATATTATTGATGCTGACGATCTCTCAATCTTTTTAAATTACGATGGTTCTGTTATTACAAGCTGGGCTGCAAAAAACACTGCCGATACACTTGATTTATTTTTTATGGAGAAGGAAATTGAAGTGTGTTCCAACGAATTTGAATTCACATCTGAAATAAACGAAGAACTTTTCCAAAAAATCTCAAATTATTAAGGTATAAAAAATGAAAACAATGAACGAATTAGCAATTATCATTGGTGAACTTTTAGATGAGGCATGTGAAACTCGTTTTCGAAGACTAATAGATTGCAAAGATGGTTGGGGCGGAAGAGATGAAAAGGCAATGCGTTTGGATTCAGCAAATGAGTTTGTAAGGTTTATTGAACTTTATGTTTCTAAATATTCATTGGATGCCAGTGATGTAGGTATCTTTTTTAATGACGAAGGTTATGTCAGTACCAGTTGGCATGCAAAGAAAAGCTATGATTTGATTGATATAACTTTTGCTGATGGTATTGTTGGTGTTTATACCGATGGATTTGAAATTGAATCAGTTCTTAATGATGAAATACTTAAAACTATTTCTGAATACTAATTTGATAGCCTGTACTTTTCAAGTAAAAAAATAAAATGTATTTTTTAAATATATAGAAAATAAATTTTGAAAACATATATGATAGCCTTTTTACAATCAGATCCTGAAAAATTTTATACAATCTAGATAGCCTATTTAATATTGACAGCAATATTATTTTATATTATAATGCGTTCATATTATCTATATAAGGTTAAATTGCATGTTTTCTGATGCCATTGATGAAAAACCACTTATTGAAGTTTTGAACTTTTTAACAACTGTTGATCTTGATAAAAATTTCTGTCAAAAAATGGCATCTGCCATTAACATGATCAAATCGAAAGAAGATGATTTTAACCATTTATTCTATCCAGATTTCGATAAAGAAGTTTGGGGAGATGAACATGGTCTGATTCTTACTGCATTCATACTCAAAAACCCTAATATTAAATCAGTTTTGGGAAATGGTCTATTTTGCACTGTTTTTGAAGGTATTGACGATTTGATCTATAAAGTATCAACCAATAGAATTCGATATGATGTTTCTTCTGACTTTTACAAACATTGTATCAATAACTCTAATCCTCTTTTCCCAAAAATTCATCAGCTTTCCATTGTTGGTAATGATTACTGTTTATCCACTGAAAAACTAACAGAAATGGATTTAACGGAATATGAAGAACTAGAACTTTACAGCCTTAATGAATCTGTTGCAGAAGGTGATATTTTACATTTTAAATCTTGTCTTCGTTATGGAACAAAAGCAACAGCAGAACAAATGAAAGAGATCTTTGATATTCTTTACACACTTCATGATAAGCATGAATGCAGACTTGACATGTTTAGCTCTAATTTTATGTATCGTAGAGAAGAATTGGTATTTAATGACCCTTTGAGTATGGGTCATTAATTTTTAAGACATTTCTATTGGAATTCTAGAACCCTTAATGTAATTCTTTTTTACTCTTCTTCTTTTCTGTTTTTCAACAAAATCAGGCTCCATTAGTGAATCGAGTTTATCTACATTTGTAGGTTCTGGTGTTTTCTCAATTTTCGAATCTTTTTTACTCACATTAACCTCTATATTTTTTGTAATTATAACATAAATTTTAATGAATAAAAAAATTGACAAAAACCCAAATAAATGTAAAATTTTTAATGAATACTTATAGCGTCAATAATAAATAATAATACTTATTTAAATTAGAAAACAATATCAAATTATATTCAAAAAGGAAAAATCATGAATAAAACAATCTTAACCGTATTATTAACCTTATGTTTAGCTTCGACTTCGATATTTGCAGAAACCGGATCTATGTTCATTAATGGTAAAAACGAAGACGCAACTGAAAAAACGATTGTTATTTATCCTCCAAGTATCGATAAAATCGCTTCACAGGTTGGTAAACCAAATTTTGATATTTTCATTCCTAGAATAGAAAATAAATCCAACTTAATGTTACATGTCAAGATAAAATCAATGCCAGCAAGAGAAGTCGCAAACGGTACTTTTGCTACTGTGACTGTCGCTGATGGAGAATATGCAAGATTAACTGTTTCTGATTATGAAGATAATAGTCCTGACATTACCTATACTTATGCGTCAGATAAACTTTATTCTGTAAAATTAGACTTTAAAAATGAAGTCGTTGATGCGCCTTATAGTGACATACTCACGGCAATAAATTACCGTGCATCTAATTAAAAATGCACAATATTGCTTTGAATTTTGCAAGAAAAAACATTGAACTGTATTCTCTTGGTACTTGTGGGTATTTTACCCACAAGGCTCTGCCAGAAAGCTGATTCATATCTTTCAAGAAAATTTAAGCAAGATTGGTTATCTCTTGGGTATTCAAATCCACATTTAGGATTTATACATTTGAACACTCTTATTTCAGGGCTTAAGCTCTCTTTATGCTTTGTTCCGCACATGACACAAGTCTTTGTGGTTCCTTTTTCATCGAATTTTGAGACTTCTTTTCCTATCATTTGGGCTTTATAGGATAAGACTCCGATGAGTTTTGATAAAGGATTATTATTTTGTACGGCTCTGTTTATACGTTTATCTTTTATTTTATTCTCTGTCTTTGAGATCGTTTGTGGTGTTGTCCAATCGCCAATCTTAAACTGATTGGCATTAGGATTATCTTCAATAATCTTATTAGCAACTCTTGCAAGAGTCATCTTTGTTCTCGTATTAATCTTTGAAAAACCTTTATTTATCTTTTTTTGAATAATATTAGAACGAGAAGAACCTTTAATTTTCTTTTTTAATTTGGATTTAAGTTTATCAATATGCAAATACGTTTGCATATTTTTATCTCTTAAATCTTTAATGCTATATTCAAAGAATTGACCAGCAGTGTTTATGCCAGTAAAAACAGTTTTACTTCCCGGATCAAAATAAACACTATGTTCATTTGCTACATACTCTTTTTCTTGATGTATATACGAAAACGAAACATAATATTTGTCTTTTGTTTTATCTTTAAATATTTTAACGGTCTTAAAATTAGAGAGTAATACTACTTCTGTTGGAAGTGGTATTACTAACCAATCTTCTGGACGTTTACCATAAGATAATCTCAAAATGTTATTTTCAACAGTAAAACTTGTTCCATATTGAGAATATTCTTGTGTGAAGAAGTATTTCTTGGACTTGAATCTTGGCATGTTAGCAAGATAATCGCCTTTTTTAATTTTTGCATAGAAAGAAGAAATTGATCTATCAAGAGAAAAAATGACGTTTTGAATGACTTGCGAAGAAGGGATTTTGTATTCTGGAAGATAGCGCTTAATCTCAACAAGAGACCTTTTCTGCTCATAAACATTTCCAGAAGCACCACGTTTATAGGTTCTTTCTTCAAGCGCACCATTCCAAAGATCAGAACATAAGTCAGATGTAAACCAAAGTTTTTCTTTAACATCTTCTGGCAATTGAATTTTAATTTTTTTACTGAGGTTCATAATTTTTTTGTTCCTCAATATATTTTTTAACTGTATCTTCTGAAATATGACCAACAGATTCAATAAAAGTTGATGAATTCCAAAGATGTCCTTTGTAAAGTGATTGTTTAAGATTTGGGAATAAATTAAATATTTTAGTTGCTGAAATACCTTTTAGCATTTTATAAATGTAGTTTGGCGCTACTCTGGGATTTGACTTTACGAAAACATGAACATGATCCGGCATGACTTCCATAGTTTCAATGGAAAAACCTTTTTCTGTTGAAATTTCTGTAAGTATTCTTTTTAAGGATACTTCAATATCGTCAACTAAAATTTGTTTTCTATATTTAGTTGACCATACGATGTGGTATCCAATATTATAGACACTAGTCCTATCATGTATTAATTTTGTCATACATATAGTATAAGAATTTTAAATCAATAGTCAATATATACAGTGTAAAACAATATACACATAGTGTATTTTTTGCTTTCATCTCGGCAATGAATGACCGAGGCTTCCCGCAAAACAGCCTAAAAAATCCGACTTAAATAATTTAATAACAATGCTTGAACAATCTCTTTTTTCAAATGGTTATATCCAAAAAAACAAAGAGAATATTAACCTTAGTACTTTCCCTACAACAGACGCTTATGTAGACCGTTATGAATACACTAAAGATGATAAAGTTATCATTTTAAATGCAATAACAGATAAACGTATAATTGTACAAATGACTTTAGACATTTATGGAAAATCATACAATCAAAAAGAATTAATAAAAATTGAAGAACGTTTTGCACAATACAACCAAGAATACATAAGAACTACAACAGGTAATTTGTTAAAATCAAAGAACAATATAAAGTAACATTCTTCTTGGCGATTTAATTGTAATATTAAATTGACAATATATTCAGAAACATTAATAATACTAATAATTAGCATATTTCTTTAAAATAAGAATTATATATTAAAAAAGGTATTTAAAATGAGTTTTGACAATAGAATATTTAACGTAAACGGAGAAGATTTTGATACGCTTAAAAAAGCTATTGAACTAGTCTTTATGATAAATAGCGAACATACAAAAGCAGTATCGTGGGAATTTCACAAAGATAAAGGATTAATTTTTTCTTGGACAAAAACAGATCGAGGTCACTTATTTCCAATACCTTTAGATTCTGAAAAAGCAGCTTCAATTGCTTGGGATTGGCTAAAAACAGAAGACTCTAAAAATATGAAATGTGAAGGCTGGGATTGTGACAATGACCATGATGGTTCAAATGGTGATGGTTGGAGAGTATATGTTGAAGACTGGGGCCATGTTGGCGCTAATTCTTATGCGATATGTGCTATCAGACCAGTATATGTTTGGTATGGGAAATAAAAAATCTTGTAAAATAAAAAGCCTTATTTCTCAATAAGGCTTCTTTTTTAATATTGTCTATCTTTTCCGTGGACGAGGTATTTCTTTCCAATGTAATCAGCAGCAACATACGATATTACTGTAATTCCGCCTAGAAAGATAACTATCGTTGACACCACTTGTAGCGTAGTCATGATTTATCTCTAATTTGTTTATATTACAATCTAATCATACATCTTATTTAGAATAAATCAAACTATTCAATTTTTAACTACTTTAAAACCAATCTTTTCCGCTTGCGTATGCAATAATGCCAAATATTTGTTCATATCAACTTTATCGCGATAAATAGGCCAAGGACAACCTAAAATAAAATGAGAAATAGCAAAACGTAAAGATTCATTAATTTCTTCATATTCACGCATTCCAGCTACTTCAATCTTTAAACTTGGGTATAAATTGATAACAGCAGTCATTTCTTCTAACGTCAAATCTAAATCAGTATATTCAATAGTTGCTTCTCGAACTAACTCAATTTGTTTAATTGTAGGTTCAACTGACCAGTCTTGCAGTAGTCTTTTAGCCTTTTCAACTTGAATTTTTAAAACTAACTCCATGTGATCGTTTTCTTCACTTGCTCTCATCACATTTTTGACACTTGTTATAAACATTAATCACCTTTGCTTAAATTAATTTTCTTACATTCAATCTTTTTCCTATTTACATCTAATCCAATCTTGTTAAGATTTTCATAGTTGTTATCCATCATGGCAATCATGAAAACAGCAATATAAGTGAACATAACAGTTTGACGTAGTGTCTCCCCCTGAATACCAAAGTACATCAATAATGGAATAAGGATAATAAAATAGCTAGGAACCATAACGACCAACATACGAGTAATATCGTTATACCAGAACCAAATCCAAGCACCTTCAATCTTACTTACTTTGCTCATTAGTAAATCCTCTGAATTAGATGTTTTTATTATACTCCATGTACAAGAATATGTCTATCTTTGGGACAAGAAAAAACCACCCGAAGGTGGTTCGTTACTCAATTACCAATTACCAATTACTTCTTTACATCATGTTTAATAGCAGGAGCTTCTGCTTTTGCGTCATTCTTTGCTACTTCTGCTCTTAACTGATCAATGATTCCTTGAAGTTGATCTTTACCTACTGCTCCCATAGTTACAAGAGTGTTATCAGGAGTTTGATCACTTGTTGGCATGAATATAAATGCAGGAGTACCATTCAAGCTAAGATCCATTGCAAGTTGCATATTTTTATCAATGTTAACTTGATAATCATTTCCAGAGACTTTCGGATCTACACCAACACTTTTAGCCGCATTTTCAACGTCTTCAACAGTTAACTCACCTTCGAAATGTTTTGTATCATAGATAGCATTGTGATATTTAATATAAGCATCACTTCCTTTTTCTTTGAATACTTTAGTACCTAATTGAGCACCAAGTTTAGAAGTAGGGAAGCTATTAGCGAAAATAGGCATTTCTTTAAAAATAAACTTAACATCTTTATTTTTTTCAATGATTTCTTTCAAATCAGGAGCAACTTTTGAACAATAGACACAGTTATAGTCGAAGAACTCTACAAACGCTATTTTAGCGTCTTTTGGACCCACAAATGGCGTTTCAGCATCATTAAGAATAGTTTCTTTTTTGCTAATAGCGATTATTGATGATTGTTGAAGCTTATCTTGTTGGTCTTGTTGCTGTTTTGCTTGTAAAGCCTGAGAAATTTGCATTAGAATAGTAGGATGAGCTACCATGTATTCACTTGCAGCTTTACCAATTTCTTCTTTGTCTTGTGGAGATAATTTTGAGAAGTCTATTGATTGAGCTTGTGCGTTCATCGCAATACCGCTCATCAATGCCAAACCTAATGCTAATGCCTTTTTCATTTTATACCTGAATTAATGTTTATCTCCTTACTATAACATCGAAGGATATTTTTTCAAGTTTTTAATCTTAAAATAATATTTATAATAATTATCTAACATTAAAATAGAAAAAACTGCTTCTCAGCAGTTTGATTTTTTATTCTTTGGATATTGAAACAAGTTTTAATTTTTGTTTCTTTAATTCCTGTTTTAATTTAACTATGTTATCAATGATATTATCTTCATTATTATCATCTAAAAGCTCAACATAGTTTTCATAATTTTGTAGTTTTAGTTCTTTGTCAGCATCATATGTTTTTTCTATATCTCTTAGTCTTTTTTTAAGACTTATTATTTGTTCAATTTCTATTGGGTCATTTTTCTGTTCTTGAAATCTTGGCGCACTTGACACTTTATTTAAGTCATCTAATTCTTTTTGTTGTAGCACATTAACTCTATTAATATTATCGAATTTGATAGATGACATTATTTGATCTATGTTTTCTATTCTTCTTTCATCAGATTTCTTTTTTAATTCCTCTGACTTATGATTATTAATTGATGATATAACAATTACAAAAGCAACAACCATAAAGAAAGTTGAAAACAAAATTAAAAAATTAACAGAAGGATCTGTTTTTTTGATATTTTTGGATGGTTCAATAATACTTTCATCAGTATCTTCTTTTTTTATATTAATCATGACAAACCTCTAAAGTTATACGTTATCTTAATATTTATTTTAAAAAAATCAAACAAAAAAGACCAGCCTAGGTCTTTTTTATTATAATGCAGTTAGTTTTAACTATTTGGTTATATATGACTTTTTATTTATCGTTTGCAAAGCTTACCATTATTATCATAATTAGTTGTTATACATGGAATATCATGTCGAGATTGAAGTTCATTTGAAAATGAATCTTCTTGTTGATTATCCTTATAAAATGTTACTAATTTTTTCTTTTCTGTGCTAATTCTTGATTCCAATTTTTGAATATTAAGAAGTAGTTCATCTTTTGTTTCAAAAGCATTAGGTCCTTCAGATTCTAAAAATTCTTTTCCAGAATTTACTTTTATTCTTCGGTCTAACGTTGCATCGACCAAAGCAAAAGCAATTAAACTTTTTACTTTTTTGTTTTCAATATCTTCTTTCGCCTTTTCTTCTTCTGAAATTGGAACGTTTGCGTAGCTTGATAGTTCCACCTCTTTATATGTACTATAACCACTTAAGCTATTTTTAATGTTCATTAACTGATTGTTTTGTATTTCAATTCTGCGAGCAGATTTTCTTGATTCTATTGAGTCGGAATCTATCCTTATAGGTGGTATATGAATGTAGGTTTTGGCTATGTATTCTATTTCCGCTTTTCTTTGATTATCTTTTTCGCTTTGAATACCTAAAGCTGAATTACTAAAATCTTTTAAGTATTCTAAATTTACATTATCTCTTTTAACTGATAAACTTTCTATTTTTGTTTTTAACAAGTCTAATTCATTTTTATTTATTTCAATTTGTTTTTTTTGAGCAACAAAATCATTATTCAATGAATTTAAACTAGACTCTTTATTGCTTTCATTTCTCATATTTTCAGCTTTAATATAATAGAATATAGCTATATTAAAAAACATCAAAGAAAAAAATAACGCAACAAATATAAGCAACAAAATGTATCGTTTTACAACAACTTTTTCTTGTTGCAAATTTATACGAGGTATTTCTTTTTTTTGTAAATCAACCATTTAAAACCTCTATTGTTTAAATAGTATATTAATATTTAAAAACTTAAAATTCAAATAAAAAAAGACCATTCGAGGTCTTTTTATTATAGTAAAATTTATTTGTTATCGTTTTCTTTTTCTTTTTCTTTTTCTTGAACATTGAATATTTGATGCTAAACTCGATTCAGTCGTAAAGAATTAACTAATTTTATTTTGTTTCAACTTGTTTAGCTATTTTTCTATCATGTTCTCTATCTTGATTTGAAAGTTTTGTTTCTAGAAGTTCTAAGTCTTGTTCATATTTTAAATATTTGGGAGATTCTTCTTTAATATTAAGCTGGGAATCAGCTACTTCTTTTTTAACTAATTGAATACGATTTATTATTTCTGCTCTTTCAAGATCATATTGTTCTGATTCTGAAAGATGCTCTATTCTGCTATTAATTTTTGAAATTTCAACATCTTTATGGTAACTCATAAAAATCATTAATGCTATTACTGAAATACCTATAATTAGTAAAATTATGGTTAAAACTCCTATATAACTAGTGCCTTTGATTTTTTTATTAAACATCATATTCTCGTGGTTGTTTTTAAATTATGTTTTAAATATTACTCTTGAAACCTTTTTCTATTCTTTAAGATTTTTATTGATTATTTAATTTCAAACAAACCAGCATTTCTGCTGGTATTCTTTTTTTGTTTCCATTGCTGTTTGCGATACTTCTTCCAGTTACGAATTCCTCTGTCACTACGATGGATATCATCCCAAGAACTAGGTACATGGCTTTTAGTTCTATTACCACGCATTTTTGGTTCACCATCTTCTTTACAGACACCACAAGCAGCCTTTAAAGCTTGCAAAGTTACAGGATGACGATAGTAACGACCATACCCAAATCCACCAGTGCGTGGTACTGGACCTGTTCCATTCCATGATTCTAATCTACCATATCTGTTGTAGAATCCTTTTACATCATTCTTTTTTCTTTCTTTTATAATAATATCTTCAAAATCATCAATGGCTAATACTTCTCCAAATTCATTTAAAAGAATATGATCGGCATGATGTAATTGACGACTATTAGGATAGTGCTTATTAAAAAATTCAGTATTTGTTTTTACATGTTTAGGATAAATAAAATGGCTAAAAAGTTTACCAGGAATTCTTAATTCTTTTCCTACTTGGAAAGAAATAAAATTAAAACCAAGTTCTTTAAAAGCTTGTTCTTTATTATCGTATACAGTTACATCGCCTTTTGTGTTGTACAAAAATACGGTGCTAAATTTTTTCATTTGAAACCTCTCATTTAGTTAAGTTAACTAAGTTTTAGATTTCAGTGCCTTCTTAATTAGATTAAAATACATTTTTCAACTCTCAATAATTTTACCAGCCATTTTTAAATTATATATTAAATATCACTTTTGATATTATTTTAACTTTTTTTCAATAGATTGCCAATTTTTTTTGCAATTGTGGTTTAACTGCATTCCAAATGGCATTATTTTTGTAATCCTTTTTTGTATATTTTTCCAAATCTTCAATTTCAGGGAGAAAATCTTCTTCTGTAATTCCTTTTTCCATTTCCGCATAGAAAATATCATCAAGATAACCAAAATACTCACCACCAATAAATACTACTGGCTCTCCAAATGTTTGGTCATTAATTTTTATAGTTGTGACTGGTTTGTCATGTTTTTTGGAAAGATAGTTAATTTCTTTCCAGTAAAAAGAAGGATCTGCATATTGATTGTTGTCAGTAAATCTTTTGACATCGAGTTTCATGTTTTTTGTTTATACTTGTTTAATATAGAATTGTCTTTCAGCTTGACGATGTATATACCAATCATACACATCTGGGTCGGTTTTCTTGAAAATCATTTTCACATCTTCAACTTCATCTTGCCATTGGTCATACTTGTATTTTAACAATTGTTTGTATACTGACCTCTTGTCTGGCTGAACATCACCAATTTCCCAAGATTCTTCAACACCATCTGTTTCCATCAACTGAAAAGCCATATTTATATTATATCCTCGTATTTAACATTTGATTATACTTAACAAAAAAATATATGTCAAGAATTTTTGAATATCAAGTATTTACTTATGAAGCCTTGTTTTTGTTTCTATCATAATTACAATATAGAAAAGAGAATACAAATAATGCATAAAATTAGCAGATTAAATATATTTATGATCGTCACAATGCTTATCTTCAATATATGGTCATTTGATGAAGTGAAGTTTATCAATCCTGAACTATTTACTGTTACAGGAACTCAATCAGAATATTATAGTGTTCTATTTCATGGGATAATGGGAACTCTATATTCATTTTTTATTGTATTCTTGATGATATTTAGTTTATATCGAATATTTGCTCAATATTCATTTAAAGGTAAAGAATTTGTTAAATGGTCAATATTTATTTTATATATCATTACAACTGCTCTTTCAGAAAATTTTGATACAATATGTTCGCTAATAATTCAAGCATTCTTTATTGTTTCAGTAGTGGCTAATAGAATTGGGAAAACTGAATGGTTTATTACTGCAATATTTTCAGTGATTTCGATTTTTGATGTTTTATATGTTCTTAACTTCAAGCATATGGAGTTGTTAACTTATTGCTATTTAATGACGGTTTTGGCAGTTATTGTTATTTTGTCTACAATTGGGTACTCAATAACTAAAAAATCTGAAAATAAATCGTTTAATATATTCTTTAGTAAACTATCTTTTACTGCTTTTATATTTGCTATCTTAAATGCTTTATCTATGGGGTCATTAGTCAATACAAATAAAGATATTTTTCAGATGGAACATCCAGATAATGCGGCTCCATTATATTACCTATGTGAAGGAACATATTTATCATCACCTTTTCCATTTTATATCAAAAGTAATGAATGTATTGGCAGTAATATCGATAATGAAGAAGAACAATCCAGATTCTTTTCAGATCATGGTTCTGCAAGAGCCTATATTGATTCTCTTTCTTTTGCATCATCAAACCAAGAGCGAATTGATATATCGAAAGCATATTACAATGCTAACAAACGATTAGATGAGGAATCTTGGATAGAAAAGAACAAAAATGAGTTATATCAAGAAAGTATTTTGGCTATGAATAAAAAACCTTATCTTGTTTACAAGGATTATGATGCATCCTTAATAAAAACTTATGAATCCAATAATATGGAAGAAGTGTTCGCTCTTATACAAGAAGAAAAAGATATCGCAGAGACAATGAAGAAGGAAGCTGATAAACAAAATAAAGATGATGAAGTAGATATATCAAAGTTTATGTCACCATTGGCTTATTACTTTAACACTGATTCCTTGGTAAAATAAAAGAGCCTATGGCTCTTTTTTAATAACTTATCATTTTCATCGCTTCTGTATATTCAAATTGTTCTAATTTTGACAATTTTAAAAAAGCAGATTTACTTGGAATGTTATCTATATACTTTGAACAGAAACTATATACCATCTTAGAATTTAAATCATCAATATGAGTGTAAAAGTTCTCTAAAGAAATGATTCTTCTCTTTCTATTTACTTCTTCAATAATATAGTTTGCTCCTTTATATATAGGAATAGTATATTCTCTATATGTATTTTTTATAAAATACCATTGAAATGTTATTGCTGGTCTTAATATTCCATTTTCATTAATAATGCTTAGTTCTACATCAATATTCTTATCCTTGCTTTCTTGCTTCTCATTCTTTTTATATAAATTATAGCGCAGACTTGTAAAATTCAATAATTCATAATCATATTCTATCTTACGAGTATAACTATCTTCTTTTACTTCTTTATCGATATTATTATCAAATAAGTAATCTAAGCTTTTATTGATTTCTATTGGTCTCCCATACTGATACAAACCATTTCTTTGACCAATTGAAAAAAGTTCTCTAATGATCTGATTCGCAAATTCAAAATCAGTGTCTTCTTCTTTTAACAATTCTTTAAGATACTTATCAAATAATTGTGCAATATCCTTTTCTTTAAATTTTGGCTTGATTCTTGTTATTACATAAAGATTATTTTCACCTTTTATTGATACATAAGCATTGAAGGGAAATTTATCCTTATGCTCTCCATTTTTAATAAAAAAATAGTGATTATATATATTCTTTTGAGTTTTTAAAAAATCAGTAAATTGCTCTCTAAATACTTTTTCCAATTAAATCACCTTAAAACCATTAATTTTGCAAATAACAACTAAATCAAATTACAGCTTTACTCCTATTAAAAATGACTGCGCTTCTGTTTTTTACATCATTAAAGAATGGTAATTCGAGAATAGCAATTTTATTTCTGGCAAATTGTTTTTTATGTAGCTCTCTGTGAGTTTCAGGTATCTTAATCAACTCTTCATCTGTTAAAAATGAATTAACAGTAACTCTTTGTATGAATGTTCCATACTTGAAAAAGTCTGGATATTCATGCCAATTAATTCCTTTTTCTTTTAACATCTCTATTTTCTCTCTACCGTTTTTCTTGAAAATAGCTTTATCACCTAAATAGTGATGTGCAGCCATACTAATAGAATTTTTTCTTGCGTCAATACACCTATACAAAAATTCGTTTGCAGCCTCTTCTTTAGAAGGCAACTGGAATACTCTAGCATCAAATTCAGGTAATACTCTACTACATTTTTCTGGCCATTCTTTTTGAGCAATAGTTAAAAATTTTGCAGTAGTTTTAGCAGCAAGAATCCCTAACATTTTAAACTTTCGTCCATTGAAGTATGCTGGTCTGTCTTCTGTATGTTCCCAAACTAAACTTATTTCATCTGATTGCACGTATCCAATACTGGCATGTGTTTCTCTTACTAGATGAATAGTCGTTTCAATCATGGCATCCGACATGGCTTTATCATAAGGTTTTTTCATTTCTCTTGTAAAGTTACTAAAAGAGTGACCATCCATTCTTGCATAGACAGGACTTCCAATTGGAAACGTGTATTCTGTTTCAATGGTTTCATAAGCTTTCATTCTTTCGCTTAGCGATTCTTTATCTTTTTTTACGCTCATTATAAAACACCTCTAAAACGCAATCTTATATCAACCATTTTAATAAGTCAATCTTCTCCAAATATAAATATTATTTGATTTTTACAATATAAAAAATACAATATCAACAAATTGATGGATTATTGGATATGCGTAGTGATAGTGATGTTATTGACAATAGAATAAAAATAATAAAAGAATCTTCATTTTATTTAGGGTTAAACAATTGCTTAAAAAGTTTTAATGGAATTCCTTTCCTAATACAAGGCGAAAAATATGAATTTAGTAAAAAAATAGCAAATATACATACAGAATCCTTTGATTTAGAACCTCTTTATAACAAACCTTTTTTAGTCATAATTGCTAATAAAATGATGAGTGCAATGCTTGAATGTGAAGGGAATTATATTACTATTACAGTAGGTAATATTGAGAGTAAAGATGAATGTCCAATCAATAAAGAAATTTTAGACATGCTTAAACCAGAAAAGATAACTTTAAAAATACAAGAAAAAAATTCAATAATTAGACCTTACGTTTCATTAAATCTCAAAACCCTTCAAAAAAATGTTTATTGTATGAAATCGTCTTCTCTGGATTTTAAAAATGATGAAATCTTTTTCCAGTCTATCGCTAATGGTTTGTTGCAACATAGTATCATTGCACAATTAGAGGATATTAAGAAAGACCCTTTATGGCATTTACAGCAAATATTAATTATAGGTTATTGATATGGACGAAACAAGAATAAAGAGAATCAAAAAATCTCCTTACTATTTAAACAAGCCACTTAAACAACAATATGATTTCGAAGAAGTGACAATTTTTGCCAACAAAGATATAACATTTTCACCTGCACGATTTCATATGTTTGCTTTCAATGAAATATATCCCATTACAGAAAACAATATCATTAAATATGAATATACCAATTTAAAAAGTATTCATGGCAGTGAGGCAGAAACACAAAGAATATATCAATCAGCAATCCTTTCTGCAATGAAGCTGAAACCATCAAATTATTATAAAAATTCTACTTTGATAACTATCGAACCAGTGAAAGAAGCTGATTGCTACTATTATTGTTATGTTGGAACATTTCTAGTTGAAAATCATTGTGAAATAAATAAAAAAATATACGATTTTTTTAAGATTTTTTCTGTGACGATTGAGTTAGAAGAGCAACATGATGTTGTCAAAACTCGAATATCTCTCAATATCAATAATAATCTAGGAAGTTGGCTTTCAAGTTCTACTTTTGATTTAAAAAACGATCCTGTCTTTTTACAATGTATTCAAGAATTACTAGGGGAAGAACATGACTTCTCAATCGAAGATATTAAAAATAATATTTTTGAAGCCCTACATTTAATAGAATTTCTTGATTATTAAAAAAGAGCCATTAGGCTCTTTTCGTTAAGGATAACTAGGTGGTACATATCCATGAATTGAGTGTAGCAATGGACGGGTAAAGTTTCTTTCCTCATCAACATCAATAAGGCTTAAAGTAGCTAATACACCTTGTATAAATCCCAACCAACGATTCATTTTGTCACTAGGGTAATTATATCCTCTTTCAATAGCCTCATCACATAATCCCATGAGGTTGGCATACTGACATTTCTCTTGAAGCCCTGCAAAAGAAGAAGCATTCACCTCAATAATTGCCTTATAACGTTGGAAAAGGATAACAAGAACTTCTGTTTCTCTAGATTGGTCTTTAACTGTCAGTCCGCAGTCTTTTGCCCAGCCAAACATAAGTGTTGCAAGATTGCTATGACCTAATCGCCAGTTAAGATAATTTGATAGTTTTACTTGGGGAGTTAAAGCACTTAGCACTTCGTCTTGGGATGTGTCTTCTTGTTGGAGTGATGCATGTTTACGTAGAACTTTTAAGATGTATTCAGGGGTTTTCATTTGATTTCCTCAGATCCGTTACTATTATAGTATAAAAGCCAATACTAGTCAACATATTAATATTGGATACTTAAACATATTACTCTTTTAAATAATCAATATTAGTAATTCAACATATTTATTAATTTATGAACTTCAATTCTATTATTAATATAATCATTAACAGTTATTCCATCAAGCTCTTTAAAATTAGGATATAATATATGCAATTGTTTATCCGGTATATTTTCTAATTTATCATCAAAATATAACTTAAAACTTAGATAGTTATCAATCCATCCTTTCTTACCTGTCTTTAAGTTTTTTGTTCTTAAATATATTATCATTAAAACATAATCTGATATCACATCATATGGAGAGTATTGTTTAAAAGCATGTTCAATTTTAAGTTTACTATTTATCTTTTTGGCGTTGTCAAGAAGGTCCAAAAAACCAGATAATTGTTTTTCATCTTTAAAGCCTACATTTTTTAAATGCTCATAATAAATTTTATACAAAATTATATTTCTTGCGTCTTTATTGTTCGCTGTGCTTATTTGTTTTAAAAAACACTTAAATTCAAATTCATCTGTAAAATCATAGTGCATTATACTGAATACATCTACAAATGATTTTGGAATATTATCTAAAGACGTTATTTCATTAATACACAACTTTGTTCCTGCATATTTTTTATTACCAAGATAGACCATATACTTTTTTGTGTAATAAGATATTCTGTCAAATACAACTTTTGCTTTTTCAATATCTTTGATTTCGGATATTTTGTTTCTAAAAAACAATAGTTTGTTTTTATTAGTGAAACAATAATTAATTTCTAAGAGATTATTTCTTAATGCTTCATAAAAATATTTAAAACTAACTACTTTATAGCCATAGTCAAAAGCATGTAAGCACTCGTTTTTATAAGTGAAAGCATCAATAATTAAAAGAACTTCATGATCATATCCTCTAAGAATTAGATTACTTTTTCTTGAGCCTACTCCATTTTCTTTATTAAGTTCAATTTTGATATGATTTTTGTCTTTTTCCAGTATTAAACTGTTTATTATTTCAGAATTAATATAATTATTGATGTCTTGGAAAAAACATTCTAAATATACTTCTGATTCTTCATCACCTATTTCTTGCATTCTTAAAGAAATATCTTTTTTAAAATCTTCTTTATTGACAATTTTAATCATATTTCACCCAATTAATACTTTAATAATTTAATAATATCCAATGTTTCTTTTTTATTCTTTACATAATCTTTTAAAATTATACTTTCAATTTTCACATCATCATGAAGCGTACCAGATAAATATATTGACTTTTCTAATAAAGATTCACAATTATCATCAATATTCATCCTTACTGCTAAATACTTGTATGGTTGCTTTTCTTTTGTTTCTATTATTAGCTTTAAATATTTTTTATTAAAATCAAACTCAGGAGTCAGAACAATCTCTTTTAATTCTTCTTTAATTTTTTGTATGTTTTCGCAAAAATAATTAAATTCTTCCTTATTAATAAACCCTATTCTCTTTAAGTTGGCAGAATGAAAAGCCCAAAAAACTTCACATGTCGATTCCAATGCATTCAGTTTTAATAAATTATCAAAAAAATATTCATTAACATCAGGAAAGTTTTTGTTAAGTAAATAATAAGCAAAAAAATCATTGTTAAAGATTGTTTTGTTATTAACTTTTATTTTCCCAACATCAGCCAAATCATCATCACCAAATAAATTAAATGCTATACGAAACTTTTGAAGAATATTTTTTATTCGATTATATTTTTTTCTCATTAAATCAGCTTCGGGCAAAATAGCTAAACTATTTCTATAAACAAAAGTTTAGGTTTTTTTGTATTATTTGATTCTTCAAAAAAAATTATTTCATATTTGGATTCATCCATGCACAACAGCATCTCTTTTACTGTTGTGGCAGGAAAAACTATATCAATAATCCTTTTGAATTCTGCTTTAACATAAATACCAATAGCCAAAAAGAAATATTTTTGATTAATCAAATTCTTATTTAATGTAATATGCAAACGTTCTCTATCTTTTTCAAAAATAAGGTCATTTATAAAATCATCATTAGAAACAAACGATATTATCTTGCCAGTAAAGTTTTCTTTTAAATTTACGCACTCGACCAAAGATAACTTATTAGCTTCATAGTCTTTTTCTGCAAATAATTGGCAATTATTGAATAGCATTTCTTTATTAAGTATTTTCATCAAAAACAACCTTTAATAATCAAATAATTTCATTAGTTGAATAACTTCTTCTTTATTCTCAATATAATTTTTGAGAAATACACCTTCAATCTTTATATAATCTATATTATATTCGCCTGAATATTTATACAATTCTTTGTTTAATAGATTTTCAATTTCTTCGTTCTTTTTTATTTTAATAAAAATATTATGATTAGGATATTCAAGTCCTGTTTCAAACATTAAATTTATGCAGCCATATTTAAAATCAAATAACGGTTCTATTTCAATATTATTTAAATGTTTTTTAATTTCACGTGACATACTCACGGCAATAAATTACCGTGCATCTAATTAAAAATGCACAACATTGCTTTGAATTTTGCAAGAAAATACATTGAATTGCATTCTCTTGGTACTTGTGGGTATTCTACCCACAAGGCTCTGCCATAAAGCTGATTCATATTTTTCAAGAAAATTTAAGCACGATTGATTATCTCTTGGGTATTCAAATCCACATTTCTTATTAATACACTTGAATACTCTTATTTCCGGGCTTAGACTCTCCTTATGCTTTGTTCCGCACATTACACAAGTCTTTGTGGTTCCTTTTTCATCGAATTTTGAGACTTCTTTTCCGACCATTTGTGCTTTGTAGGATAAGACTCCGATGAGTTTTGATAAAGGATTATTATTTTGTACGGCTCTGTTTATACGTTTATCTTTTATTTTATTCTTTGTCTTTGAGATCGTTTGTGGTGTTGTCCAATCCCCAATCTTAAACTGATTGGCATTAGGATTATCTTCGATAATCCTATTGGCAACTTTTGCCAATGTCATTTTAGTTCTGGTATTAATCTTTGAAAAGCCTTTGTCCATTTTATTTTGAATAATGTTAAAACGAGAAGAACCTTTAATTTTCTTTTTTAATTTGGATTTAAGTTTATCAATATACAAATACGTTTGCATATTTTTATCTCTTAAATCTTTAATGCTATATTCAAAAAATTGACCATTAGTGTTGATTCCTGTAAAAACAGTTTTACTTCCCGGATCAAAATAAACACTATGTTCGTTTGCGATATACTCTTTTTCTTTATGTATATAAGAAAAAGATGCATAATATTTATCTTTGGTTTTGTCTTTGAATATTTTGACCGTCTTAAAATTAGAGAGTAATACCACTTCTGGCGGAAGTGGTATTACTAACCAATCTTCTGGACATTTACCATAAGATAATCTTAAAATATTATTTTCAATAGTGAAACTTATTCCATATTGAGAATACTCTTGTGTAAAGAAATATTTCTTGGATTTGAATTTAGGCATATTAGCGAGATAATCGCCTTTTTTTATTTTTGCATAGAAAGAAGAAATCGATCTATCTAGTGAGAAAATGACATTTTGAATGACTTGTGATGATGGAATTTTGTATTCTGGAAGATAGCGCTTGATCTCCACAAGAGACCTTTTCTGCTCATAAACATTTCCAGAAGCACCACTTTTATAGGTTCTTTCTTCAAGCGCACCATTCCAAAGATCAGAGCATAAGTCAGATGTAAACCAAAGTTTGTTTTTAACATCTTCTGGTAATTGGATTTGAATTTTTTTACTTAAATTCATATTATTAAATACCTTTTGGTACATATAATAAAGCTTCACCAGAAAAGTAATTTTCTAGTGAAGTCTTAATTAATAAGTAATTTAAGGCTATTTTTATCATTTATATATTATATATTTTTTTTATATTAAGTCAAATTTGATTTGGTAAAGACGATTTATCCACTTGTATTTGCTTTCATCTCGGCAATAAATTACCGAGGCTTCCCGCAAAAGAGCCTAAATAGTTTATTGTTTCATGAATAGGTACGTTACATTTGAACTTATTTAATATATTTTGAATTCTGTTATATTTTTTTCTTGTTTCATTTGCATCAGGAATTAAGCTGATACTATTTCTAAATAAATAGAATCTTGGATTTTGAAAATCATCTCTCATTGTTGCGAAGTAAATAATACTATATTCTTTTCCCAAATTAATATTGGTATCATTAAATTTTATTTCCAAAAGTGTCACGCTTTTCCCAAGTAGCTTTCTAAATAAAATTAATTCATATCTCTTATTTATGTATGAATACATAATATCAATTTCTACGTAATTTTTATCTTCGTCAAGAATAAGTGAATCAAGAACCTTGTCATTTTCCATCATACTTAATATGGCATTATATACATTAAATTTTAATGCTCGTTTATTGCAATGCTCTGTGCGATTTATTATTATTTCAATATTTTTATAGAGCTTTTCTTTATTCAAAATTGTTATCACTTAGATTACCTTGAATGTAGTTAAATTGTTCAGTAATGCATTAATTTAATTAGTTGTATGACTTCATCTTTTTTCTGAATATAATCATTTAACAATACATTTTCAATTTTCACATAGTCAACATTACTTACAGAAGAATATTTATACAATTCTTTATTTAATATATTTTCAATTGATTCGTCTTTATTTATTCGTACAAAAACATTTTTATAAGGAAAATTTTCTCCTGTATCGAATATGATTTTTATATTTTTGGCAGGAAAATCAAATAATGGTTTTACATCATCTGTGTAGAAATGTTTTTTAAGTTCATTAAAGTAGTTATCAAAAATAGTAATATCTGATTTATCATTAAATCCCATTTCTTTTAAATATTCTTTATGATAAATCCAAATAGTTTCAATTCTAGAATCTTCTTCATTTAAACTCAGTATATTATTAAAGTATTCTTCGTCTGCAAAAGATGGATAATAATTTGATAAAAAAGTCTCAAAGAATTTTTCATTGTATTTCACAAAGGAATCAATATTAGCTCTTAAATTTAAAAAATTTGATGGCTTATTGGTTGGTGTTTTATTTAAAAAATTTACCAATATACTTTGAATCTTATTATATTTTTTACTTACCAAATCTGCATCTGGAAGAATTCCTATCTTATTTCTAAAA
Source organism: Galeopsis tetrahit (assembly GCA_963675135.1). Taxonomy (NCBI): domain Eukaryota; kingdom Viridiplantae; phylum Streptophyta; class Magnoliopsida; order Lamiales; family Lamiaceae; genus Galeopsis; species Galeopsis tetrahit. Next base: position 160,674 of record CAVLYN010000018.1, read on the forward strand.
AATAACAACTGGGGATTGCTTTCATTGCTATTATTTCTAAAGAAATTCACTTTGTATTTTTCTTTGGAAATATTTTTAGATAAATATTTAATATCATATGCAAGAATAACAATTTCTAATAATGTTGCAACATCATCTACTAATTTTTTATATAATACAAGCTCATATTGGCAAACCCTTTGAGAATATTCAAAGTAAGCATGTATTTCATCCTTATCTTCATCCAGTAATAGTAAATTAACTGAATCATCATTTTGAATTAAAGACATTATTTGTATATAAATATCTTGTTGTATTTGAAAGACTTCGCTTCTTTCCATTCTATTAGATGAAGAGTGTTTTTTTATTGCACATAAAATGTCTTCATATAACTCTTTATTATTTAGAATCTTTATCATTTTTTTGACACCATAAGATTTAACAGATTCTACTATAGCTAGATTTAAAAATCAAATATTTTAATTGAAATAAATATAAATTTGACATTTTTCATTCAAGCACTTATTATTAACCAACTTAAAATAAAGGTAAATCTATGTCTAATCCTAGCGTATTTGATTCAGTTTTCAAACATGGTGGTTTTGCGTCAATGAGGGCAGCGCCACCTTCAAACAAGAAAACACCAAAAGCTATCCAGCAACTCAGTATTTTTCATCATGGTCAAACAACAGATGAAGAAATCGATGCAATAATTAATGAATTTAAAAACATGTCTCCTGAATCTTATGAATACTCTCGTTTAGGTATTCTGTTTTCTATTGAACACATTTTGGATCAATTGAGTGAACTCAGATATGGTTTTGGAAGTTTAGTTTCTTTTTCATCAGCAAGTCATATTTTTACTGGTATTTTTGATAATATGATAGATTACTTTGAAGAAATGAAATCTATCAAATCTAAAAACTTTAATAAAAAGATGATTGAAGCAGAAGTTGAAGCAATCATTACTTTCGCAGAAGGTATTATGTTTTTGAAAGAAACAGCAAAAAAAGATACTTATCTTTTAAAATTAATCCCTAAATACGAGAATTATCAGAAAGAGCTTTTGAATAGTCTTAACACGCATCAGCAAGCATTAAAAATACTTAAACCTGAGTATGAAATAGTTACAGATGCATACATATTCAAGATTGCACAGCAGGAAATGGAACTTTCTATGAGTTTTGATTATTCTAGTCTTCGTTGCAATACTTTAGAAAGAATTATAATTTGCGTAGGCGATAAAAAAAGATTATTGGTATGCTCTGCAAAACGAAGACAAATGGAAAGAATTGTATTCAAATGAGTTCCAATCTTTACGTGAAAATTCCTTGATCGAACTACGTTCTCAATTGCCTTTAATTTTTGAACAATATAAAAATCTACATTACTTATCTTTTACAAATATTGTTAAAACACTTGTTTTGTCCTCTATCTTTTATGGTGACAAGATGAGCGCAAGAAATGAAAATCAACCACAAAATGAACAAGAATACCAACATAAAGAATCCACTCGTAAAGAAACAATAAAAAACAATGAAAAAGAATTCTTTCATCAGCCTTATGTTCCAAAAACTCAAACACCAGAAATAACCCATGAGAATTTGAAATTTGCTGGCGATATATTGGCATCATCAATGACAATGGCTACACTAATTGATGAAGTATGTGGTCTATCAGATAATCAAGATTTATTGATACTTGAAAAATATAGTCCAGAGCATGATGTTGTTCGTAAAACTAATTCTGATATTGCGCTCATACTTTTTAAAGACCATACACATATCAATGGTTTTTCAATTAGTGTTACTGATCTTGAAAAAGGTAATATTAAGTCATATGACGAACTTTTCGGAAAAGCTAAAAGTAGTTCTTTTTATAGTATGTCTCACTTCCTGAGAGAGATACAAGAAGCTTTCGTTCAAGATCATTTCTTTGGCAAACATGATGCAGTTCTTAAATTTATTGATAAACGGACTGCTTAATTTTTAAAAAATTGCAAAGCTTTTTGGGATTATTAAAATATTCTAAAAAGCCTTGACACAAAAATAGAAACTATAGTAAACTATCCATATAGACAGGAAGATAAACAAATGAAAACCTTTTTTACTGCTAATGACAATAATGATAATATGTCACCTTTGAGTGTCAGGCTATCATTCGTCTCGCAATAAAGAAGAATAGATTACCAAGGCGCTCACTGAGCGCCTTTTTTTATGCTTGAAATTTAACCACTAACTTTAAAACAAAGGAGATACACAAAATGAAAACCATGATTACAGAAGTACGAAAACATATTGGTGAGATAATCACTCTCCATATGACATTAGACACATTAAGAGACCAGAAACATCTGCAGTTCTTGATCGGCAGTGACAGTTCTGGTCAATTACAATTAGTCGTTCCGAAATCAAAGGTTGAATGCCATCTTGAAATTTCAGAATTACTTACAGGATCTACATTTTCAGCAACTGGCAAAATTGTAGAAGCGACACAAAGCAAGACTTTTGGTCTGGAAATGCAGGTAGACAGTATTGTTATTCACTCTAAAGCATTACCGATGCCTATTACCTCAGAATCTTCTATTGACTTGCGATTTGACTACCGCGTAGTTGACTTAAAAGATCCAAAACAACAGTTGATGTTAAAAGTCAGATCTGCTTTTGAACAAGGTTGTAGAGAGTTTTTATCTCAATTAGACTTTACAGAAATTCACACACCAAAATTGATGGGGATTGCAAGTGAAAGTGGCTCACAAGTATTCAAAGTTAAGTATTTTGATAAAACAGCTTACCTAGCGCAGTCGCCTCAATTTTACAAGCAAATGGCTATTGCATCTGGTGCAGAAAAGGTATTCGAAATTGGACCTATTTTCCGCGCAGAAGAATCTCATTCATCACGCCATTTAACTGAATTTACTGGTCTTGACGTTGAATTCGCATGGTGTTTCGAAACAAAAGAAGTCATGGAATTAGAAGAGGCTATGCTTAAATATGCCTTTTCAAAATTAGAGCGCTTTAAAGAGCCTGTTAAAGCACAGTATGGAATTGAACTCACAACAGAACCAACTGTTCAATATATGACACTAAAAGAAGCTAAAGAACTTCTTAAACAGAAAGGTTATGAACTCAAAGAAGATCAGGACTTGCCGGACGAAGGAGAAAGAGCATTATATGAAATTACAGGGAAAGACTTGATTTTCGTTTATGACTATCCTATTGCTAAAAGACCCTTTTACCACTTATGGGACAAAGAAACAAAAACAACTAAAAGCTTTGACTTGATTTATAAAGGAATTGAGATAACAACAGGAGCTTTGCGTGAACATCGTCTGGACGTATTGTCAGAGCAAGCTATTGAGAAAGGAGTTGGACTTGAATCTATCCATCATTATTTGGACAGTTTCCGTTATGGTTGCGCACCACATGGTGGATTTGGATTGGGGATTGAGCGAGTCATAACTAAATTGCTTGGTTTAAGTTCGGTTAAGGAAGTAAGCTTTGTACCAAGAGACCCTGATAGATTAACTCCTTAAATTTTGGAACAAATATTAAATGCCATTTCTATATGGCATTTAATATAGTTTCATTATTTGATATTAATGACCAACATCATACTCTTCATCAATTTCAACAACAATTTCACCATCTTTTTTCTTGAAAACAACAATTTGGAAATTGGTAATTCCAGTCTGTTCGCAAAGAAGATTAACACCTTCAAAGAATGAAGTAATTACTTTACCTTCTTCATCTGATAATACAGGAATGATTTCAGTGTTTCCAGCTTCTATATCATTAAAATCTACGTCTTCTTCTTCAAAAAAACGTTCAAAATCGTCAAAATAATCAAAGTCGAAATAACTAACTGTTGAACCATCTGCGGAAGGATAAGTAGTTCTTTTGCCATAAAACATTTCGAATGTATGAGTGCAAGCATCACCATCGTTAAAACCGGGAGTATAACCAGTGGCAAGAATACATTTAAAATTAATATCTTTAAATTTTACAGGAATAATTTCTTTGATTTTAGTGAAAATATCATCATTTATTTTTGTTCTTAATTCTTCTATTTTTCTTTGTATAGCAGAAGCTTCTTCAAAAAGCGAATCTAATGATTGTTCAGACATGTTTTTCCTCATGAATTTAATTAAGCGATAATAATACCACAAAAAAACCTTAATGTACAGGTGTTCATTTTAAAATAATAAAAAATATTCATAACTTAATATATTCATAACTTAATATTTAGATAAAAAATATATTACAATTATAAGATTTAATCACATATATAAATAATGAATAAATCTCTAAAAAAATTGATATTTCTAATAGTATTAAGCACACCTTTAATTGCCATAGTTATTCCTTTCATAATCCACAAATTAGGATATAATGGTGATTTATTATATCTCATTCCTGAATTCCTATTTATCATATATTTTATAATTATTGCCTTTTTATTTTTCATACTGTTATATTTTCGTTCTATATATTTGCAAAGCCTTACAATAAAAATTAAAGAATATATGAAAAATTATTATTACAAGACATTAATTGCTGGTTCAATATCTTTAGTCATAGCGTGGATTGGCATGGGAAAATCTGTAGAAGATTTTATAATATCATTGTCTAATAACATAAACGAATATTATAATAAAATGTTTATGGATTATATAACTACAATAGGAACTTACAAGTCCGCAATCGAAAACAAATTGGTTTTTGAGCCAATATCTCTTATAGGCTTCGATTTCTACCAGACAAAATATTTTATTCTATATTTATTTAGTATTTTTTCTGATTTTTTAATAATATTAATTATTTTATCTTGTTCTTTGTTTTTTATTTTACGCAATATAAAAAAAATCCCGCATAAATTTATTTTATTAATGCTGATATTAAATAATATATTTTTTATTATATTTGCTAAATTTGCAATAAGTAACGAATATTATCCTCAGATACTATTAATAAATGAGCTAAAACAAACAAAAAATCATGAAATTATTGTGAAATATCCTCTCATAAATGATATTTTAAATGAGAAAAAAGAATTTAAAGTCTCAATACAACATATAGATACAAAAGTTGAAAATAAAAAATTAGGACTTGTATCCTCATACTATAATGATTCTGTTAATATAATACATTCTGATTATGCTTTTTGCAATTTAAGAAATTATAGTTATTCAAATGGAAGTATAAATTTAATTGCACTTTTTGCTAATGACGCAGGCTTTTCGCCTACTAGCCAATACAATAAAATAAAAATAAACCCGCACAATCTATATAGCAATCGTTTTGACTTAGATATAAATATTCAGGGCAATGAGATTAAAATTAACAATACTTATTTAGAACAAGATGATGATATAGTAAATTTCAAAATATTAAATGGTGAGACAAATGTTTATTTAAAATGTGAAAACTCCTTATATTCTTTGTATTATAAAAACAATAGAATTTCTAATGAAAAATTTGATAGTTTTTTAACTACTGGTTTAGATGACATATATAATATGACATCCAAAAATAAGCGTTCTTATTATCGAGGAATGAACATAAATGATTTTAATCCTTTAAAATGTGAACAAGAAAAGTTTTTTGACATTAATCCTAAAAAATGGATGGAAAATTCAATTTCCATTAGTTCGTTTTGTATTTCTACAACCCCATATTCTAAACAAGACTTAGAAAACAAATATAAAAAATTCATATATGACAAATCAACAAAAATTAATTCCTTTTCTGATGATTGAAACTTTTTATTGATTTTTTGTTCTTAACAGATTTTATTAAAAGTTCAATAGTAAACATAAATATAAACCGCCATGCGGCGGTTATTTTAAGCTTCTTGAATTAAAATAAAGGCGAATTATCTAAATTATCTTTTGAAGTCGTATTTGAATTTGTTTTTAAATATTCGATTCCATTACTTTCTTTATAATACTCAACAACCGCTCCTTCAACATATTCTGTTCCTTGCCTGTAAGCAGTTTTGATTTTTCTATTTTTCTTTAAAAAACTTATAATATCTGCTTTTGAGTAAGTCTTAGTATCGATTGTTTTAACATTTGTTATTCGTTCTTGTTGATCTTTTCTAACTTCTATTATCCAGTAATCCACAGCCATAAAAACCTCATTTAAATTATTATTTCAACAATTATAACATGCAGTATTCATTTTATATTAATTAAGAATTTTTTAATGTTAAAAATTAACCAAATTTGTGTTGGTTAGCAATCAGTATTTATCTTCAAAAAATTTTGAAAGCAATTTTTAAAAAATGTTAACAAAAAAGAA
>CAVLYN010000022.1:0-44498 GCA_963675135.1 Galeopsis tetrahit
GTTCCATGTATTATTTATTCTTTTGACTTATTACCATTTAACACTATTTAATGCTTATTATTTTGGAGTCTTGCTTTTTTAAAAGCCAAAGCCAAAGCTTCTAACAAAATTGGATTTAGCTTTAGCCTTAGCAAAAATTTATATCATAGTTAATCCCCCTTTTTTCTAATATAGATAATGATTAGAATTAGTCTAGTTTTATTTATTAATATGCATTTCTTTATTTATTTATGATTATATTTATTAACTTTAGTCAATTTTTCTGTCTCTGTCTCTGTCTCTGTCTCTGTCTCTGTCTCTGTCTCTATCCCTGTCCCTGTTTCTGTCTTTTTTTTTTTGATCTCGATTATTAGTGGAATTATTAAGATAATATTAATTATATTAAAAGGTGAATATAGTTTAATGGTAGAACAGGCGCTTGTGGCGCACCTTATCTCGGTTCGATCCCGGGTTTTCACCCTGCCTTATAACAAAAGCTAATAAAAATAAGAAGATGGAGAAAAAAGAGTAATAGATCTTTGAGTCGGAGTTTGAATTTAGATTTTAAGCCGGTATAGTTTAAATGGTTAAAACACTCATCTCATAAGTGGGTTATGTAGGTTCAATTCCTTCTTCCGGCTCTTCTTATCTTAACAGAGAGGATAAACTTATTTAATAAGAAGATTAGCTTGAATTAACTATCGATTTTAGAATCAGAATCAGAATCAGAATCAGAATCAGAATCAGAATCTCTTTTTATAAAGAGAGAAACTAATTATGTTAAAGTCTAATCTAAGGCTATAAATAGATCATTTAATCTTAAAGGCTGCAAAGATTAAATAGGTCAGTTCTTTTTTAAGTCTTTATTTTTGGAAAATTAAAATTATTTTTTTTTTTTTTGTTTCTTCCTTTTTTGAGTTGTTGACTAATGGGTAAGTCGCTGATTTTTGAATTCAGTCTATGAAAGTTCGAGCCTTTCCAACTCATTATATATATCTTGTTTAAAGGTTTTAATATTAGTTAAAGTGAATTTTAAATAAAGGATTTTTTTTTACTTTAAAAGTAAATAAAGTAATCGACTTATTTTTAATTTTATCTTAGCTATAATAACTTAAGAATAAGAATAAAGAGAGATAGATCTAGATGATAGAGATCTAAGGGAATGTAGCTTAATGGTAGAGCCATTGCCTTTTAAGCAATTTTATGTGGGTTCGATTCCTACCATTCTCATTATTAATAAAATACTAAGTTATTTTTTTTTTTTTTGTTATTTTCTTGTGACAGGATACTCCAAAATAAAAGTTTTAAGAGCTTAAAAAGACTTTATCGAATAATTAAAATTTGAATAAATGCAACGAAATGAATAAAAGAGAATTATTAGAGAAAGAAAACCAAAAGGTGAAATAAGTATATTTTAAAAATTAGAATTAGAATTAAGATTATAACTAGAACTAATTCAGTTACTAGTCCCTAGTTTTCTTGATTTTCAATTCAAAAAAAAAAAAAAGAAAATAGAGCCAGGTTAACTCAACTGGTAGAGTGTGCATCTTGTAAGTGCAATGTTAAGAGTTCAAGTCCCTTACCTGGCTTTTTTTTTTATTTCGTAATTTTTGGAGTATTTATTTTAATAAGACTAAAACTTTTATTTTACTCAATTTTTGTGCTTTTGTTTATTATATATATATATATATATATATATATAATATAAAATACCTCTAGCTAATAGCTAATATATATAAATTTCACTAGTTATCAACTTATTAGTATATAATATATAAGAAAAAAAAAAATATAATCTTTTAGTTTCTGTTTAAGTTCTAGTCTAAGTTATAATTACAGGAAATAAGGACAATTATTATTTATAGGGCTTAGTTTTATATTTAAACTAGTTCTTGCTTTATTTTTATAATATATAAAAATCTGTTATTTTTAATAATTTATTATTGCTAAATCTAAAGAGGAAGTTTTTGACTAGAATCTTATTAGTCTTATTATTAGTTATAAAACAATTCTTTAATTATACTAGAAAAAAGAACAAGAACTAGAACAAAAAGACCTTATCGTCAAACTGGTTAAGACACAGCATTTTCACTGCTGTAATCCTGGTTCAAGCCCAGGTAAGGTTAGTTATTTTAATAAATAGCGGGTTAGTGTAATTGGTAACATTATTGGCTCATGCCCAGTAGTTAAACGTTCAAATCGTTTGCCCGCACTATAATAAAAAAAGGGGGGGGGGGGACCAGGATACTCAAAAATTTGACGTTCGGTTTCTCTCCTTTTTTTATAAGTTGATAAATATAAGAATAATCAGTTATGTAATAACTATGTTCTTTCACCTAACAATAGGGGCTATAGCTTAACGGTAAAGCAGGCCATTCATGATGGCTAGATTAGGGTTCGATTCCTTGTAGCCTTATAGAGCAATTTCTAGTAAAACCAAAACCAAAACCAAAACCAAAACCAAAACCAAACCTGCGTGCTGAAATGGTAGCCAGAATAAACTTAAGATTTATTGTCCTAAAGGGCGTCAGGGTTCAAGTCCCTGCGCAGGTAAAAAATGAACAAAAATACTTGTATAATTATAAAGCCAATACTGGCTAAGGCTAAAGTTGCTCGTAAAATAGGGAAGACCGTCTGGCCGGCTGAAAAATTAGTCAATTAGAATATATTCTCTCTTTACATTTTCGTTCGGTCCTTTCCCCCCTTTTTCTTTGTATATCTGTTAATTTCCTTTTTACTTTTTTATAACTCTTATCTAACACTGTTTTTTATATTCATTGTTTTTATGCTTTTGTTTATTTATTTTTTATTTTTTAATAGGATTATATAAATAATAGGGGTTTTATTCTAATATGAATAAAGATATTAATCAAGTTTTATCTAACAAAAAGAACGACACGGATAGAAGCACGATTGGAAGTGCGTTCGCTTTGGGAGCGGGAGTCAGATGGTTCGAATCCATTCTATCCGAATAACAACTCCTAAAGGATTATTTAATAATAAAACAGATTTAGTAAAAAGGGAATATAATTTTTAATTTGGGGCTACAAAAGGAGCCTATTATAGCTAGTTTATATAATACTATTTATAATATAATATTATGTTAATTTAAAACAGATTTAAGAAAGGCTTATAATTAGTCTTAGTCTTAAAACTTGAAGTTCTCGTTCTCGTTCTCGTTTCCAACTAAGCAACCTATTAAAAATTGAGTAAAAAAAAAAGAAAAAAGGAACGAAAATGAACTAAATTCCTGTTCCTCTAATCTATGCTTTATTTTTGTCACTGGCACTCGCACTCAATTTTTTGTATTGCCCTAAACCCGATAAAAAAAAAGTAACTAAAAAGGAGGCGCAGCTTTTATGTTTTATATAAATTATAGGTATATAATGCCTTTGATTATTTTTATATTTTCTTATTCTTTTATTTTTTATGTTTATATTTATATATATAATCAAATAAGGCTTGGTTCTTCTAATTTATATAAATATAGCCAATAAGATTAAACTAAAGATATGAGATATAGTAATATATATATATATATATATATATATGTATATACATATTATACTAAACATTAAATATAAATCAACAAAGTTTAATAATTAATAATAAAAGGGGCGTATATATCTATATATGTTTAACGCATCCTAAATAATTTAATTTAACTAGTTATTAATAAAATTTAAACAACAGTTTAAATAAGACTATATTATATTTTTTGAAGGACCTTGACTAAAAAAAGGGGTCAAAGGCAAGCGAATTAATTTTATAATTAAATTAACTAACAACAATGACAAACTTAGTAAGAGCACAATTTCAAGCTCATCCGTTTCACTTAGTAGAACCGTCACCTTGGCCATTAGTAACATCATTTGCTTTATTAACTTTAACAATATCTGGTGTTATGACAATGCACGGGTACGCTTTTGGTGGATATCTAACTCTAATAGGTTTTTTATCAGTAGTAGGAAGTATGATTTTCTGGTTTAGAGATATAATTGCAGAAGGTACATATCAAGGTAGTCATACATTTGCAGTACAAAAAGGTTTAACTATAGGAGTAGCTCTATTTATCGTAAGTGAAGTATTTTTCTTCTTATCAATTTTCTGGGCTTTCTTTCATAGTTCATTAGCACCTACAGTAGAATTAGGTGGTCATTGGCCTCCTAAAGGGATTGAAGCAATTAATGCATTTGAACTTCCTTTATTAAATACTGTATTATTATTATCATCGGGTAAGTTTTGCCCAAAATGGAACAAAATAACTAATTTTATTAACAATAAAAAATTCTTGTCAATTTGTAAAAACAGCGATATTAACCTTACAGTAAAAACAAATTGCTCTCTTTTGCCTTTTAGTCTTTCTAGAGTCAAATCATTAGATCGTATAGGTCCTCATAATCTAAATTTATTATCTATATTAATTGGATCATTATTAGGAGATGGACATATGGAAAAAGATGGTAATGGTTCTAGATTTGCTTTTTATCAAAGTAAAAAAAATGGAGAATATTTATTGTGGTTACACAAAAGACTGTTTGAGTTGGGATATTGTAAAAGAGAATTACCTTTAATTCAAACTAGACTTAATCTAAAAGGAGAATTACGATATTATTATCGATTTAGAACTTTTACTTATTCTAGTTTTAATTGGATTTATGAATCTTTTTATGTAAATGGTAGAAAAATCCTTCCTTTATTTATTGAAGAATTTTTATCTGCAGAAGCTTTAGCTATTTGGATTATGGATGATGCTACTCATCATAAAAATAGAGGTTTAAGATTTTGTACTCACAATTTTTTACTGCAAGAATGTAAATTTATGCAAAAAATTCTAAAAGATAAATATGATTTAGATAGTACATTACATAAAATAACAGGAACAGTACCATTACAATATAATATTTATATTTTAAAGTCTTCAATGGATAAACTAGAAAAAATTGTAAAACCGTTTATTCATCCAACAATGTTATATAAATTAGGACAATATTAAACATAATAGATTTAATTAGTTATTTTGTTATTCCATAGTTCCGTTAATTAAACATGCAATGATCAATCAAAAATGTTTTATAATCATTAACGTCCAAATATAATTAATTCGCTATTAATTATATGAGCTACACGAGTGTAAACGGTTAAAAAACTCTCTTTAGTTCAAGACCGTCGGCTTATTGATAAGTCGCTACAGACTGGTTCACTTGTGGGTGGCTGAAATGCTGCTTAATGTATAGTCGGGATTTTTTAGAAGAAATTTCTATAATTTTATAGATTGAGCTTTTTCTAAGCAAGGACCTAAAAAGAAAGTTCTTTTATTATCAATATAAAATTGATAGGAGCTAAATAATGCTTTTTATGGTTACAGCGATATAAATGGAAAGAGTGATTTAAATATTTATAAGTCATCATTTATATTCAAAATTTGGCAACAGTTACATATGCTCATCATTCATTAATACAAGGTAATAGAAAAGGAACAATTAATGGACTTATCTTTACTTTAATTTTAGCTATGATTTTTACTAGTTTACAAGGATTTGAATATTATACAGCACCATTTACTATTAGTGATGGAGCTTTCGGGTCTACATTTTATTTTGCTACAGGTTTCCATGGTTTACATGTGATTATAGGTACTCTATTTATAGCCACTATGTTTTGGAGAATTTTAGCTTATCAATTAACTGATCACCATCATGTCGGATTTGAATCAAGTATTCTTTATTGGCATTTTGTTGATGTAGTTTGGCTATTTTTATATTGTGCCGTATATTGGTGGGGATCATAATTACATATAGTAATTTTATCAAAATAACAAATACACTTAGTTAACATTTTCATCTAATACCCCCTTTATTTCCATTTCCATTTCCATTTCCATTTCCATTTTTATTTACATAAAAAATCCTTTTTTATTTTTTTTTTTTTTCTTTAAAAGAAAGTAACTATAACTTTTTAGTATATAGTTATCTACAAATTTAGTAAAGGAACTGGGGTATTACCCCAGGAAAATAAAAAAAATATAAAAATATATAAATTAAAATGCTATTACAAACTATTTTAAAAAAAATTTTTGGTGAAGACTCTAATTTAGCTAAAGGAGTTTTAAAGGCAAATAGTTTACCCTTATTACCAGAAGCTGTAGAGCGATTTAACAATATTCTTATTGTACGTATTATAAGAGTTCTAGGTGCAGCATCATTATTACTAATATTTATGAATAAATCTATGGTAAAAAGTGGTTCAACATCTCTTTTTGCGGAATTAGGATTACCAATATCAATCTTACTAATAATAGATGTTCTATCTATTATACAAGGAATATATCTTGTTGTAATATTTTTTATAAAAAGTTATTACGTTTTATATCATCTAAAACATAAAAATTACGAAATAAGAAATAGTCCTCTTAACAAAACAGCCTCTTTTTTTGGTAAAAGTTTTCTTTGCTTAAAGGGTATCTGCCAAAATACTGGTATCTTAGGTGGAACAATTGGTGGATTTTACGCTGTTGATCAAATATTAGATGACAGTGGAAGAGATCCTATTTTCAAACCTTTCATAAGTAAAAAAGCTGATATAGTACTAACTAAACTAGGTTGGCCAGCTAAAAACATCCCTCCTAAATCTTAATAATTAAGGCTAAGAGAGAGAATAATCTATATAATATTATTTAAATACCCCCTTGTTCCTGTTCCTGTTCCTGTTCCTGTTCCTGTTCCTGTTCCTGTTCCTGTTCCTGTTTTTCTAAAGAAAGAAATTTGGTCTAGCAAAAAGCATTTTATATATATATAAAATTTTATCATTAAAAGAGATTAACTATAACAGCATTGTATATAGTTATCTACAAATTTAGTAAAGGAACTGAGGTATTACCCCAGGAAAATTAAAAAAAAATATATAAATTAAAATGTTAGCAGCAGCAAAAATTATTGGATCAGGATTAGCTACAATTGGATTAGCAGGAGCTGGAGTAGGAATCGGATTAGTTTTCGGTAACTTAATTACAGCTACATCAAGAAACCCAGCATTAAGAGGACAATTATTCTCATATGCTATTTTAGGTTTCGCTTTAGCAGAAGCAACAGGTCAGAAATAGGCCTATAATTTATCTCTAAATTCTTATTAACGTAATAAACAAAATATGAGAATATATAGTTATTTAAATTATAAAATTCCTCTGTATGCTGGAACCTTAACTTTTTTTTTTTAAGCAATCAGCAGGAAACTTCTAAACAAAAAAAAAGATTTTATTTCTTTCTATTCGTTTATTTAGGATCCTCAGAGACTCTACGAGGAATTATCATAATCTGATTTTTATTTTTATTTTTTTTTTTATTTTTAGATCAAATAGATATGATAAAAGATAGAGTCCAAACGGTTTAGTTATCTTTCGGAAAAGTTTAATCTTAAAAAGGCCTTTGTTCCCCCCCGTAAGAATTAGAATCAGATAATACCAGATTCTATAAAACTAAATTATAAATAACGCTATTCTGTTTAATGATGGCATTCTTATTATTATTCGGAGTTTAAGTCTAAAGAAAGAGATTTTCTTCATAATAACTTAAATAGCTATATTCGATATATCTACCTCCTATTACCCCTTTAATGTTTTTAACTTTTTTTAGTCATATTAAATTTATCTATAATAGTAATAGCGATAGAAATAAAAGAAAAACATGAACAAAAAAAAAACAAAAATTATAATAAATATGCCTTATAAGGCATATATTTAAGTTTAAATTTAAGGAAAAAAAAAACAATATAATCAATGATATTAAAGATATAAAATATAAGAGCTATAAATTGAATATTACATTAAAAATGTAGAATAGTAAAATAGTAAAAAGAATAATATATAGATATATATATATATATATAAAATATAGAGGAAAAATCGAAAAAAAAAATTAAAACTATGAATTTATCATTAATATTATTCTTAATAGGAATATTAGGATTTGTTTTAAACAAAAAAAATATCATTTTAATGCTTATGTCAATAGAAATAATGCTATTAGCAGTAACACTTATGATTTTAGTAAGCTCATTTAGCTTTGATGATATATTAGGACAAACTTATGCTATATATATAATAGTAATAGCAGGAGCAGAATCAGCAATAGGATTAGGAATTTTAGTGGCCTATTATCGATTAAGAGGAACAATAGCAATTCAATCATAATGTATCTAGCTATAATAACTTTACCTTTATTAGGTGCTATAAGCTCAGGGCTATTAGGAAGAAAAGTAGGAGTAACAGGAGCTCAACTGATAACATCAGGATCCGTTATAACAACCTGTTTTCTTGCATTAGTTGCATTTTACGAAGTAGGTTTAAGTATTAGTCCGGTCTCAATAAAACTATTTAGTTGGATTGACTCGGAATCATTAACAATAGATTGGGGATTTAACTTTGATGCTTTAACTGTATCTATGTTAATTCCAGTTCTTATTGTATCAGCTTTAGTACATGTTTACTCAATAGGTTATATGAGTGAAGATCCACATCAACAAAGATTTTTTAGCTATTTAAGTATGTTTACCTTTTTCATGTTAATTCTTGTAACTGGAGATAATTATTTAATTATGTTTATTGGTTGGGAAGGTATTTTTTTATGCCTTAAATGGTTAAACTTAAGCGAAGCTTTTAATATTTTGGATCAAACATCTTTCAGCCTTTTGCCATTAACTCTTTCAGTTTCTAATTTTAGTTGTAAATCAATAAATAAAATTAGATCAGATAAACGAATAGGTCCACATAATATAGATATTATTTCTTTAATAGTAGGATCTACATTAGGTGATAGTCATTTAGAAAAAAGAGATAAAGGAATAGGAACTAGAGTTATTTTTGAACAATCTAATAAAAACGTTGAATATTTAATGTGGTTTTATAATTATTTATCTCTAAGAGGATACTGTAGAAAAGAAAAACCAATTCTTCATAAAAGAATTAAAGAAAAGGGACAAGTTTTTTATCATTATAGAATAAATAGTTATACTTTTACTAGTTTTAATTGGATAAGAGAAATGTTTTACAATGAAAATGGAAATAAAATTATTCCTGTTGAAATAAAAGAATATCTTACTCCTTTTGCATTAGCAATTTGGTTTATGGATGACGGTTCTAAATTAGGAAAAGGGGCTAAAATAGCAACTAATGGTTTTGAACTTTCAGAATTAAAATCAATTATAATTGTTTTAAAAGAGAAATATAATCTGGAAAGTACGTATCATAAAGGAGCGATTAATAAAGGATATACTATTTATATCCCAGCTAAATCAATGAAATTATTTTCGAGTATTGTAAAACCATATATTTTACCATCAATGTTATATAAATTAGGAAAATATTAAAGATTATAAGTTTAATTATAGTTTAAATCTGAAATGTTGTTTAGTAATTAAAATAAAAAATAAACAACTTTGTGTTAATGTGGTTTGCATAATTAAGACAAAAAAGATTTTTGCGATGTTATTGAAAACGATCAAAGAAACAGGTTTTAGTTTCAAGATCGTCGGTTATATTTTTGATCGCGATCGACTGGTTCAATAATGGGTGGCTGAAATGCTGCTTAATGCACAGTCAGAATCTGTTCTCTAATAAGATGAAAATAATATTTATATAAAAATATTATTATTTAGAGAATCCAAGGCCTTATGTAAATCCATATTGGTGATAAAAGGTACAGGGAAATAAATATAAATAAAACCAATCGTTAAGCCGATTTGTTTATTTCTAAGATTTGGTAGGAATTTCATCTTATTTACTTGTTAGTTTTTGGTTTACTAGAGTTCAAGCTAATAAATCAGCTATATCTGCTTTATTATTTAATAGAGTAGGTGATATGTTTTTAACTATTGGATTATTTGCTTTAATTTTTACATTAGGTAATATCGATTATGCTATAGTATTTTCTATAGCTCCTTATCTTAATGAAAATATTGTAACAATTGTAGGAATTTGTTTTTTAATTGGAGCTATGGCTAAATCAGCACAAATTGGATTACATGTATGGTTACCACAGGCGATGGAGGGTCAGAAAAATGACTTCGAATAAAAATTATTATTCAGGCAGAAACTCAAGATATAATTATAACATAAAAATAAAAAAAGAACAAGGCCTTTTGTTATTAAAAAATAAACTAGCCTTTTCAAACTTAATTCTAATTAATAATAATAAACGGTTTTTATCTAGTAAAAAAATTAAAACTAGCTGTTTTAACCCAAATATGATTGTAAATTTAAATCCAATTCAGTTACAAGCAAATAAAGATCTTTTAGATGCTATTGTAGGTGATTTATTAGGAGATGGTAGTATAGGAATGGGTAACCATAAAAGATGGCCAAATACTAATGGAAGATTAGAATTTACTTTTTCTATAGCTAATCTTCCATATTTACAACATTTAAAATTCAATGTTTATTCTTCTATATGTACAAAAACACCCTCAACTCCTTGGCCAAATATTTTAACTTATCCAAATAAGGATAAAACTGTGACTCAATATTGGTTTTCAAGTCGTCGGTTACCTTTTATTACCGAAATACAAAAAATATGGTATTTACCTAATGAGGACAGTAAAAAAGGAGGCGCAGCTTTTATAAAAATATTACCATCAAATATATCTAGTTTATTAAAACCAATAGGATTAGCCCATTGGATAATGGGAGATGGTTATACGGCAAAAGGAACAGTATATTTATGTACAGATAATTTTACAAAAAAAGAGGTTGAACACTTAATTATTGTTTTAAAAGAGAATTTTGGTTTAATAGCTAAGATTCAAAAACGAACTAGACCAACTGGAATAGTTTGTTGGCGAATAGGATTTGACAGGTCGTCGATAGACAAATTAAAAGAATTAGTAGTTCCTTATTTTATTCCTGAAATGTTATATAAACTAAACACTAGTAGATTCAGATTCCAAAATGTTTAGTTTAAAGATTATGTTTTATATTGGGCCCTCCTTAAATTCCACTAAATGCTGGGACGGTTATTAGAAATGAAACAACTAATAACTAATCAGCAGGAAACTTAAATATTTTAATCTAAAAAAAAATAAATATTTTAAGATTCTTCAGAGACTTCACGTGGAAAATTGAATTTTTGGTCTTATTCTTCAATTATGATAAAGTCCAAATAACTATTACATAATTTAGTTAAGTTTAAATCAAATAGTTATATTATATATGCCAACACCAGTTTCAGCTTTAATTCATGCGGCAACTATGGTAACAGCAGGAGTTTATCTATTAATGAGATCATCACCATTATTAGAGTATAGTCCTCTTGTATTATTATTAGCATTATGGATAGGAGCTATAACAACATTATTTGCTGGAACAATAGGTTTATTCCAAAATGATTTAAAAAAAGTTATAGCATATTCAACTTGTTCTCAATTAGGTATGTTATTTATAGCAGTAGGATTAAGTCAATATAATGTAGCATTATTCCATTTAGTAAATCATGCTTTCTTTAAAGCATTATTGTTCTTAGGTGCTGGATCTATAATTCATGCAATGGCTGATGAACAAGATATGAGACGATTAGGTGGTTTAGTAAAATTATTACCATTTAGTTATGCTATGATTCTTATTGGAAGTTTATCTTTAGCTGCAATGCCTTTTTTAACAGGATTTTATTCTAAAGATTTAATTATTGAATTAGCTTATGGTCAATTTGAATTTTCTGGACAAGTTGTTTATTGGTTAGCTGTTATTAGTGCTATTTTTACTATGACTTATTCTGTTAGATTACTTTATTTAACATTTTTATCTGCTCCAAATGGAGGTAAATTTAATTATGAACATTCACATGAAGGACCATTAACTATGGGAATACCACTAATTATATTAGCTATAATGAGTATTATATTTGGATATTTTGCTAGAGACTTTTTTGTTGGATTAGGTTCATCTTCTTTAGCACATAGTCTTTTTGTTCATCCTGATCATATTATTTCTATTGAAGCTGAATTTGCTGTTCCAACTAAATTTAAATTATTACCTGTTATTGCATCTCTATTAATTGGAGGATCAGCTTTAGCTATTTATCAATTAAGCCCTAATTTATTATTAGCTATAACTAAAACTAAAACAGGTGCATCTATTTATGCTTTCTTTAATCAAAGATATTGGGTTGAACTTATTGTAAACAAATTTATTGTTTCAAAAGGTTTATCATTAGGATATTTATTTAATAAACAACTTGATCGTGGTGCTATTGAACTTATAGGACCTCATGGTCTTGTAACTGGATTATCTTCAATAAGTAGTTTAATTGCTAAACTTGATACTGGTATTATTACTAATTATGCCCTTTATATCTTCCTTGGTTTAATTAGTTTTATTTCATTAATTTTCTTTGCACCTATTGATTCTATTGAAACTATTAAAGCTGCACAATATAGTCAACTTATTATCTTATACATCTTTGCTTTAACTGTTTTCTAATTTTAGTTCTTTTTTCTATTTTATTATTTATTATTAATTATTATTATTATTATTATTATTATTATTATTATTATTATTATTATTATTATTATTATTATTATTATTATTATTATTATTATTATTATTATTATTATTATTATTTTATAAAATAGAAAAATAAATTCACTATTACAGTTAATATAACAACAAAATTATTTAATACCCCTATTTTTATATTATAAATATAATTTATTGGTCGCCGCCTGATAAAATCTATTTTATTACAGGTTTTAGACCCGCTCTGTCTTTGTTAGATAATCTATTTTCTTGTTTTAGATTTTAATTATTATATAAATAAGGGCAATCTTTTATATTAAACAAAATTATGCCTCAATTAGTTCCATTTTATTTTGTAAATCAAGTTACATTTGGGTTTGCTACTTTATTAGTAATGCTTTATTTATTTTCTAAATATATCTTACCTAAATATTTAGAATTATTTTTAACACGAACATTTATAACTAAATTATAATATTATTCTGTCCATATATAATATATATATATATATTATAAATATAAATATAAAAGATAATTCTTTTATCTCTTTATCAGAAGAAGATAATTTATTAAACTTTTGTTCCTATCTAATATAATGATCTTATTATAAAGACATTAATTCATGAAAAAGGCTAGATTAAATTAACAAAAGCCTTTTTCAGCCTTCTCTTTAGAAAATAGTGTAATAGAGATGATTTATCAAAACTATTATCAATAAATTAGATTAATTATATAATTTAAATATGTTATTTAATTGTTCTAATTTATAAAAATTAAATTATCTTTTCTTTTTTTTTTTTCTTTAAATAGTTTTAAGGTTAAATATTAAATCAATATCGCTAGTTTTATACTAATAAAAACTTGTTCCTAGTTTTCTCTTGTTTTATAAGAATAAGAATGAGAATAAGAATAAGAATGAGAATAAGAATAAGAATAAGAATAATAAGAATAAGAATAATTACAAATTAAAAACAAAAAAAAGAAAAAAGAAAAATCAATGACATATACTTATATTCAAAGTCCATTAGAACAATTTGAAATTAATAGTTTAATGGGTATTAATGCTCCTTTATTTGGATACGCACAATTATCATTAACAAATATTGGTTTATATTTTATTTTATCTTTAATTGTAGTAGTTGGATTTAATGTAATCGCAAATAACAACAACAAAATTATAGCAAATAAATACTCTATTAGCCAAGAATCACTTTATACAACTATCTTATCGATGGTACAAGCTCAAATAGCTAGTCCAAAAGGTCAATTCTATTTTCCATTCATCTATTCATTATTTATGCTAGTTTTAGCAGGTAATTTTATAGGTATGGTACCTTATAGTTTCGCTATTACATCTCATTTAATTTTCACATTATCAGTAAGTATGACAATTCTATTTGCTGTAACTATTATTGGATTTCAAGAACATGGACTAAAATTCTTTTCATATTTTGTACCATCAGGTACACCATTAGCTTTAGTTCCTTTATTAGTTTTAATTGAATTAATTTCATATATAGCTAAAGGTCTTTCATTAGGTATTCGATTAGGTGCTAATGTTATGGCAGGACATATGCTTACAAAAATTGTAGGTGGATTTATCTATCAAATTATGGCAGCTAGTCCTTTATTATTTGTAGTTGGAATTATCCCTTTAGTTTTACTTGTAGCTATTACTGGACTTGAATTAGCTATTGCCTTTATTCAAGCTTATGTATTCGCTATTTTAACATGTAGCTATATTAAAGATAGTTTAGATTTACATTAATTTTATAGCTAAAGTTTTTTTTATTTCTAAATCTTATATTAAAATTACCCCTTTTTTTCGATCCCTCTATTTTAGATCGATTTTTGGCCTTTTTCGATTATCTTTCTACTAGCTTTCTTTGCTTAATTGGTAGAGCATGATACTTCTAATATCTTAGTCTAGGTTCAAGTCCTAGAGAGAGCTTTTTGTCTTGTTTTATATAAAATAGAGGAGAAGCAACTCTATCTTTTATAGATAGCATAGTTCTAAAAATATTAATTATAATGCTATTTTTTTTTTTTTCAGGAGATATAATATATTTCGGGTAGAATTGCATAAGGTATGCATTTGGATTGCAAATCTAACGAAGTGGGTTCGATTCCCACTCTGCCTTTATTATCTATTAATAATAGAAATTGAAATAGAAATAGATATAGAAATAGGGATAAAGACAAATCCTTTATTTGTTTTCTTAAAAGAAGTAATATTAAACGTATTTTTTATATTTAATTTTACTAAAAAAAAAGAACTTAAAGATATTTAATCTTTATTCATAAAAGCTGCGCCTCCTTAATATAGGCAATTTAGATTTAAATCAGGATCAAACAGAAAATTTTTCTTAAAAGCTTTAGGCCAAACAAAAAAAAAGCTTAGTTTTATTTAATCTTGATTAAATAATATCAGATTAATATTGTTATTTTTAGAACTAGGCCAAAAATTGAACAAGAACTAGAACAAGAACTAGAACAAAAAGTTCTTTAGAATAAAAGAGTGTAGTTTAATGGTAGAATAAGTGGTTCCAAACCATTTGATGAGAGTTCGATTCTTTCCATTCTTGGCCTAAAAATAGAGATATAACATATAAATAAAAACTATTTATTCTAATAATCTTAATTAAATATCTATTTAATTCTATTAAGAATAAAAAAAAAGTAAATAATATTATGGCAGGACCCGTAATAAGGAAATGAAATGTTACTTAGTTGGCTTTTTAACTAGGAATTATATAGATTCTGCTTAAGTTTCAACTAGAAATAAAAGCAAAGCTATAAAAATATGAGGGTTTTTTAACTTAACGGTAAAGTGCGAACTTGATAAGTTTGAAATGTTGGTTCGATTCCTTCAAAAATCAATTGTACAAACAAGCATAATTTTGTACTTTTTCCTATTGCTTATTTCTTATTTCTTATTTCTTATTACTTATTTAGGGTTTAAATTAATAATTATTACTTGTAACCTAATAGTTTTATTATTTTTAATACGGCTTAAATCTAAATGGAAAACCAAGAAAAGAGCAAGAACAAATGCCGATGCTAGTGGAATTAGAATTAGAATTAGAATTAGAATTAGAATTAGAATTAAAATTAAAATTAAAATTAAAATTAAAATTAAAATTAAAATTAAAATTAAAATTAAAATTAAAAAAAGGTATTTAATTTCTTTCGGTTTCCTTCCCCTTTTTGTTCATTTTTCTAGTACTTATTATTTTTTTTTATTTGTGCCATAGCTTTATGAGCCTTTTTCTTTTCTTGTGTTTATTTCCGTGTTTTATTTTTATTAGTGGTTTTATTGTATTTAACAAAAAGATTCATTTATTACTAAAAAAAAATTTATCTTTATAAAGGATTGGCCAAAGAATAAATGTATTTAAATTCAAAGCTGGGAAAAGTGGCTGAGTCTGGTTTATAGCGTAATACTTGAAATATTAAGGGTTTTCACCCGCGCGGGTTCGAATCCTGCCTTTTCCTAAAAATACTGTTCTTCTTATTCTTATTCTTATTATGACTCTGTAATAGTAATAGTTATAGTAATAGTAATAGTAATAGTAATAAAACCAGGACCAAATGATGGATTTCATATTAATGAAAAAAAAAGAATTAAGCAATAGGTCAAGATAAACTTTTTGTTCATTTTTTTTTGAACATAAATTATGCAGTCGAAAGAACAAAAAGGGGATATAATTTAGTTGGTAGAATATTGACCTTGCACGTCAAAGAGATGGGTTCAAGTCCCATTGTCTCCAAAGTTTTTTTTTTACTTTGACCTTTAACCTTATTTTAACTTAATTTATTCGGTTTCCTACCTATTATTATAAGTTTATAATATATAAAGTTATTATTCCTAATAATAGAAAGTTTTAGAGCTAAAAGAGTTATTTAAGGTATATAGATATATAGGGATAAATAATAATAATTATTATAATTATTATTATAATTGTTATTATTTATCAGAAGAATGCTAATGTAATGGAATAAAATCGAGGTTTAAGGAATAATTCAGTATATAGTATATATATATCTATATCCATAGATTAGATATAACAAATATTTACATTTTTGTTCATTTTTTTCGATCCCTCCCTTTTTATAAGCCCGGATAGCTTAACGGTAAAGCACGGCCCTGAAGATGCCGTGATAGAGGTTCAATTCCTTTTCTGGGCGAAAATTATTACAGAGATCATTTGGTTATTAAGTGAAAATAAAATTAGAGAATAACTGCCCATATTAGTGCATTAACCTAAAAATATTCTAAACATAGAAAGAAAGAAAAAAAAGGCTGAAGGGAATGGAATAAAAAAAAAAAATAATATATTTATTTAAATGACTTCTAAGTTCTTTCGGTCTTCCATATTTTTTCTCTGTTTTCGGTCCCTGTCTTTTTAGTTGTTATAACGGTTGTGGCGAAATTTGGTATCCGCGATTAGTTTAGGTCTAATTGTTCTTGGACATGAGGGTTCGAGTCCCTCCAACCGTATAAGAATATAATAGAGTTTTTATAAAACAATAAATAAGTTAATAATTTATTATACTCATTTTTATTTATTTTCTTTTATTTATCGTTATAAAGCTTAAGACTCAATATGGAAAGTTGAAAGAAGAAAAGGCATCTTTAGCTTAATGGTTAAAGCGTCGGTCTTCGAAATCGTATATTGTGGGTTCGAGTCCTACAGGGTGCTAAATTTACAAAACGACATATATATTTATTTTTTATAGGATAAAATGGTTTTTATATGTAATATATAAAGTAGATTATTATTAATGATTTTAGCTTAATAATCTGTTAATTAATAATCTAATTTGAATTAGATTTTGTTTTTAGAATTAGATTAATCAGTATTATAATTACAAAGCAGGTATAAGTTAATTGGTAGACTCACTGATTTCCAATCAGTTCGTGCTTGTTCAAGTCAGGCTACCTGTACAGCTAAATTTTATTAAATAAAAAAAAAAAAAAAAAAAGTATATTAAATATAAATAAACTCTGGAAAAACTTAAGATTTAAATAAAAATATCTTAAGTTAGAGCCTTTCTTTTTATTTATCTATTATTAAGAGGCTATATTTTATAGGTTATAGTTAAAGGGCTTGTAGCTTAACGTAGAGCACCGGCTTGTCACGCTGGTAGATGCCCGTTCGCGCCGGGTCAAGCTCGAACTAGTACCAAAATTTTTATTCTTAATCTAAATCTGAATTTAGATTTAGATAGGCCAGTTAGCCGTTTTATTTTTATTCTTATTCTTGTTCCTAGATCACTATTTTATTCTGTTCTATTATATTATATTATATTATATTATATTATATTATATTAATAATGCAGTTTTTATTAAAAATTAAAGGTAAAAGATTAATGAAAGGGAAAATTTCCATAGGTAAGGTAAAATACTTGCTACGTATTTGGACGAAAGTCCTTGAGGGTTCGACTCCCTCTTTTTCCGTAGGCCAGGGTTTAACTTAAATATTAATTAAACTCTAATCACATATCCTAATTATGGCTTGGTTAAACATGGAGAAAGGGAAGAGTTTTAGCCTTATTTTTGTTCATTTTTTCTCTTTGGTTTTTCTTGTTAAAAAAATTTTTTTAGCTTTAGCATTCATTTTATGTTATATAGTAAATAGATGAAAGAATAGAAGAAAAGGAGTGAAAGATGGTAATAGAGAAATAAATAAAATATATTTCTTTATAAGTAGTATTGCGATATGAAATATATAATCAACTTTATATTTAGATATATAAAGAATGTATAAAAAGGGACTATTATGGATTACTAGCTAACATATCAAGGAGGGAGCTAACGCCCCAAAATCATAGTTAAAAAATTATCTATGTAACTCCTAAGGGAAACCAAATATAATTACAGAGTGAAGTGAAACATCTAAATAACTCTAGGAAAAGAAATCAACCGAGATTCCATTAGTAGTGGTGAGCGAACGTGGATTAGCCTATAATATATATTCGAAATTATTCGAAAAATAAACCTTAAGATTTATATATAATTAATATAGAAATAAATATTTATGGTTAGATTAAGGGATTAATAGATTTGAAGATCTAGCCAAAGATGGTGATAAGCCCAGTAACAACCTTAATATATATTTAAACAAGTAGAACGGGAGAAAACCTGTTTGAATTGTTTCTCCTTTTATGTTATTATAATTATAATAATATAAAAGATATGGGGGAACCATCCTCTAAGGCTAAATATGGTATGTTAAGCGATAGAGAAAGTACCGTGAGGGAAAGTTTGAAAAGATTTGCCTAAGGCATAGTGAAAAAGAGATGAAATAGTAGTTCTATAAGCAGCCGGAATAAATTCTTTAATGAATAATAACGGTGTACCTTTTGCATAATGGGTCAGCAACTTAATCGGTGGTGCAAGCAGAAATGCCTAGACAAAACGACTATATTATGAATGATGGGAATAAATAATAAAATTATTATTATTAATAGTACCCTCGATTAGACCCGAAACCAAGTGATCTTACCATGGTCAAGTATATAAATGACTGAACGGATGTTTGTCGCAAAAAGCTCCGATGAACTGTGGTAAGTAAGTGAAAGACAAATCTGACTTGGAGATAGCTGGTATTCCGCGAAACCTATTTTAGTAGGTCATCTATTTAAACTTATTAGTATTTTTTATATAGTTATATTAAATTCTTTTTGAGTTATTTACTTATTAGCAGGTACAGCACTTGAATTCCATAATTTATATTAATTATTTTTTATTAAATATAAATTTATATTGGGGGGTCGTGAAGGCTCTATCATTGGAAATTAACCTCGGAATGGCAAATAAGAATAATAGACAATCAGACACCTGGTGCTAAGGTCATGTGTCAAAAGGGAAACAGCCCAGAACAAGAAAATTAAGGCTCCTAAATTATTGTTAAGTGAAATAAAGGGAGTTATTCACCTTATACAGCCATGAAGTGAGCTTAGAGGCAGCTATCTTTTAAAGACCGCGTAATAGCGCAGTGGTCCAATATTAAAGGGAGAATAGCACCGAAAATTTACCGGATCTAAACAATATGCCGAAATCTTGTCTTTATATATAATATATATATATATATATAAAGGGTAGCGGAACATTCAGTAAATGGATGAAGAGTAGTGTTTCATTACTTGGACATAACTGAAGAGAGAATGCTGACATGAGTAACGTTAAAGGTGGTAATATAATCCACCTCGCCTTAAGCAGAAGGGTTTCAAGGCAATGCTTAACAGCCTTGAGTAAAGTAACGGCCTCTAAGATAATAACCGAAAGGGTTAAAACGATGAGAAAAACTTCTTTTTGAATAAAAACCTAATTTATTAGTTAAAAGGTTCAGGAAAAAACAAAAAGATTGATTAAATAAACCGTACCCTAAACCGACACTGGTTTGCTGGTAGGGAATACTAAGGCGTATGAGAGAACTATCGCGAAGGAACTCGGCAAAATGCCTCCGTAACTTAGGGAGAAGGAGTACCGTATTGATGAACTCAAACGGCCACAGAAAATCGTGTTGTACAACTGTTTACTTAAAACACAGTACTTTGCAGAGACGTAAGTCTAAGTATAAGGTATGAAATCTGCCCGATGTCATAGGCTAACTAAGAGTATAGAAGTACTTAAAGGAACCCCTGATCAATGGCGGCCTTAACTATAAGGGTCCTAAGGTAAGCTTTGAAATAAAAGCTAGTATAATTTATACGCTGCCTAATGACTTTTCTTTGTCATTTAAACTTCACTGTATGCTGGGATATCCTTAAGTTAAATATAATAACTCTTTTTTGATATATTAAATTCTAACAGGACAATCAGCAGGAAACCAATATTTAAGTTAAATTAAATTAAAAGGATCCTCAGAGACTATACGTGAAGAACAAATAAACTTAAATATTTGTTTCTGTTTCCAAAATTAACAAAATCATGAAAAAAAATATTGAATTCAATCAAACAAATTTACATCCGGCTTGGATTGTCGGATTTATAGATGGCGAAGGAACTTTTTTTATCGGTATTAACTCGGCTAAAACTATGAAATTAGGTTATCAAGTTCTTCTTGAATTTGTTATCACACAACATAAAAAAGATTATGACCTTATGGTTAAAATTAAAAACTTTTTTAATTGTGGATACCTTGTAAAAGATGGATCTGATAAATATCAATTTAGAATTAGAGGATTAGAACAATTAGAAAATAACCTTCAATAAAAAATGAACAAAAATAAAATAAATTTATTTGTTATGATATAGTCCATATTTACTTTAATAGGTAAAGATAAAAGAGCGAAATTCCTTGGCCGTTAAATGCGGTCCAGCATGAACGATCCCATGATACAACAGCTGTCTCCGCGATAGACTCAGTGAAATTGGAATAGCTGTGCAGATACAGTTTACCCATAGTCAGACGGGAAGACCCTATGCAGCTTTACTGTAACTAGTTATTGCTTACGATCGGATTAGGTTGTAGAGTATAAGGTAGTCGATTAGACCTATGTGAAACACCTTTACTTAATAGGCCGTAAGCTGGTTAATTTAATAATTGACCTTTTTTCATTATTTTATATAATTGAGAAAGTTTCTTTAATAAGAAATATAAAAATTAGTTTATACTAAGAAAAAATAGCAGCTATTACTTTTTTAATAAAGATAGTTGTGACAGTGACTAGCTGGCAGTTTTTGTGGGGCGCAATTCTCAAAAAAAGTATCTGAGTAAGTCCGATTAATTTATTTAATTTAGGTTAAATTAATTTAAAATATAAAGGTTTGGTTGAACCCAATGGAAATGGGCAGATGAATTCTTGATAGTAACTATAATTTATTATAAACTCAAAAAGAATTTGGTTCTTTTCTTTATGAAAAGGATTAAGCAGAATCTAACAACAAGTGTAATGGCATAACCAAGCCTAACTGCGAGACCTACAAGTCGAGCAGACACGTAAGTGGGGCATAGTGACCAGATGGTTCATCATGGAATGGCCATCGTTTAACGAATAAAGTTACGCTAGGGATAACAGGCTAATGGCGCAAGAGAGTCCATATTGGCCGCGCAGTTTGGCACCTCGATGTCGACTCGACCTATCCTCCCGGTGTAGGTGCTGGGAAGGGTTCGGCTGTTCGCCGAGTAAAAGGTCACGCGAGTTGGGTTAAGTACGTCGTGAGACAGTACGGTCCCTATCTTCTATGGGAAATTAGAGTCGAAAAAGGATCTGTCCTTTGTACGCAAGGATTTGGATGGACTAACCTCTTGTTTACCTGTTGTTTATTCTTTAAGAAAAAAATAAATTCTAGTTATAACTAATTTGAATTTTACAAATAAGCACGGCAGGAAAGCTACGTTGGGAATGGAGAAAGGCTGAAAGCATCTAAAGCCTGAAATCACCCTTTAAATACTCTTTAAAATACGTAATAGATTATTACGAATCTTATTATAATTCTACATTAATTTATTTTATTGCTGAATTATTTTTATAGGTAAGAGCTGTAAGCATGGTAACATGTTAAGGCATCTTATACTAATTTATTGTTAACTTGATTATATCTTATCGCATCTTAACCCCTTTAAAGGAAATTAGCTCAGTTGGTAGAGCGATCGCCTTACAAGCGATTTGTCAAGGGTTCGAATCCTTTATTTCCTAGTATTATTTTATATTAAATAAGGGCTTTTTTTTTATCTTATAGATACGGACAATTTTCCCTAAAAGAAAGAATAAATGGGTTATTTCTTAATTAGCTATTAAGCTAAGAATAATATATATAATATATATAATAATTATATAAATATAATTGTTCTTTAAATCTAGCTTTATAAATTCATCGTTACCATTTTTGAATAAGATTAACAATAAAGGTTCAACTCCTTTATATTCTAAATGAAATTATTACAATTATTTTTTTTTAAAAGCTTATTAAATAGCTATAGCTACCTTATCGATACACCACAACCGGTAAACATTTCTTATTTATGGAACTTTGGTTCTTTATTAGGAGTATGTTTAATCATTCAAATTATTACAGAAATAGCACTAATATCTTATAACTTAGATATTGGGCTGCTAGAAACGAAAGAATTTACTCTAGTATCGAGTACTTTTTTTTTTAGTTTATCACAAAATATAAAAAAAACTAAAAAAAACCTGTCTGTTTCGTTAAACAAAATAATTTGTTGGTTTAATTCATTTGATTTTATAAAAGGTATAAAACATGCATCATCGTTACGATTTTTACCTGATAAATTAGCTATCTATCATAAAAGTTTGATAGGTAGAGCTTTAAGAGTAATAGGTGGATTTTTAGCATTTATATTGTTAACATCAAAAACAAATATCTCTCTAATAGAAAACTATAATGGTTATTTCTATTATTTAATCGCTTTTTTTGGCTTAGTACATATATTTTATATGATGCTTATTTTTACTATTAAATTTTCGTTTGTAATTTACCATATTGTAAAAGGTAACTGGATACACAAAAATTCTCCTTGCCCTCGTCAAGACTGTATCTTGTTCAGGCGTAGACTAAAATATCTGATGTCTGAGGGATCAGGTGCTTTCTTTTGTATTAAAGGAATTTGTTACGCTTCTGGTATATGGTTTACAATTGTAGGAGCTTCTACTGGTTTAGATGAAGTTATAGGAGAAGATTTTTTTGCTCTCAAAGAAATGGCTGTTGTAAAACAACCAGCTTTATATTTAAAATCATCTATAATGGCTTTTAATGAACATGTCTATTTCGGGAATTATAATTTTAATTCTAATCGTAATCTTAACTCGATTATTAGTGAGAGTATAACTCCTGGTAGTTCAAGTTCAAGTTCAACTTCAAGTTCAAGTTCAAGTTCAAAAGTTTTGGCTAAATTAAAGGAACACGAAAATTTAGTTAAACTAAAAGCAAGTATAACTTCTAAACCGGAAATTTATCAAGTTTTTGATAGTCTAAAAAAGGAATTGAACAGGGACATTTTGCTAGAAATAGACAATAAACTTGAATCAATTAAACCTGGCCTTAAAGGTGGGCCAGATCCCAAAAATATTTAATCACTTAATACCCCCTTTTCCTTCAATTTTTAACCTTAAGAAAATTATGAATTTAATAAAAGATCAAACTAAATTAGAAACTTGAGGCAAGGGATCTTTATCTTTTTTTTTATAAAAAAAACTTTTTATTATAAGAGGTATTAGATATAATACATATATATGTATATGTATATGTATATGTAAGGAATATAACTCAAAAAGGGAGAATAAATAGTTAATAATAAGAATAATTATTATTAATAATAAAGGTTCAACTCCTTTATATTCTAAATGAAATTATTAAAATCACACCCACTTCTTAGCTTATTAAATAGTTACCTTATCGATTCACCACAACCGGTAAACATTTCTTATTTATGGAACTTTGGTTCTTTATTAGGAGTATGTTTAGTAATTCAGATTATCACAGGAATTACATTAGCGATGCATTATACACCATCAATTGATGCAGCTTTTATTAGTGTAGAACACATTATGAGAGATGTAAACTATGGATGGTTAATAAGATATTTACATGCTAACACAGCTAGTTTCTTCTTCTTATTTGTTTATGCACATATGGCAAGAGGATTATACTATGGATCATATAGATCACCAAGAGTATTAGTTTGGAGTATTGGAGTAGTAATTTTCTTAGTTATGATTATTACAGCTTTCCTAGGTTATGTACTACCTTATGGTCAAATGTCATTATGGGGTGCTACAGTTATTACAAATTTAATGTCAGCTATTCCATGGATTGGACAAGATATTGTAGAATTTATCTGGGGAGGTTTCTCAGTTTCTAACGCTACATTAAACCGATTCTTTAGTTTACATTACCTATTACCATTTGTTTTAGCTGCATTAATTATTATGCATATGATTGCTTTACATGAAAGTGGTTCAAATAACCCAGTAGGAGTAACAGGTAACTTAGATAGATTAGCAATGCATCCTTACTTTATCTTTAAAGATTTAGTAACAATAGTTGCTTTCTTCTTAGTTTTATCATTATTCGTATTTTATGCTCCTAATGTATTAGGACATAGTGATAATTATATTCCTGCTAATCCTATGCAAACTCCAGCTTCAATTGTACCAGAATGGTATTTATTACCTTTCTATGCTATCTTACGATCAATTCCTAATAAATTATTAGGAGTTTTAGCTATGATTGCTGCTATTTTAGTTTTATTCTTAATGCCTATTGTAGATTTAAGTAGATTAAGAGGTAACGCATTTAAACCATTCAGCAAAATTGCTTTTGCTATTTTTGCTGTTAACTTCTTATTATTAATGTGGTTAGGAAGCCAACATGTTGAGTCTCCTTATGTTGAAATTGGACAAATCTGTACTGCTTACTATTTCGCTCATTTCTTAATTATTATTCCTGCCGTTTCTGTATTCGAAAATACATTAATGGATATTGCTTTATCTGAAACTGAGTCTGAGTCTTTAAACAAACAAGCAACTAATGCTAATGCTTCTATTAATACTAGCCCAGTAACAAATACCCCTTTAGTATATGCTACTGGATCAGATAGATCTCTGTCCGACTTATCACAGTTAGAACAAATTTCACAAGCTAGAAATTATTCATCAAAATCAAATCCTTTAAATAAGGATCCACAATCAAAACCAAAAGGAGGCGCAGCTTTTATGAATATATAATTCTAATTAAGAGATTTTTATGTGACTCATATAAAGAAATTATATTTGGCTTAAACCATCCAGCTATTACTTTTAATAAAGCAATAGGTTTATGTAAAGCCAATTTGAAGTATGTATTTCTTTTCAAAAATTTTTATGTGTCGATAATGCTAGCCGGATTTTCTCCTCAGATGGCTTCATGGTTAACTTATAAGGCTAACCAAGCATTGGAGAATAGTTCCTTCAACTCTACGCTATTATGGTTTACCATTTCATTGGCTTATTTTTGCTATGGACTAGGTATATATCACTCAATTAGAGCAGCAAATTTTGCGTATAAAAAAGGAACTACATTACATAAAATTTTTGCCTTATTATCACTATATAATGCATTGCACTATGGTTTATGTATCTTATTTTTCTATATTCCTATCGATCTAGACTTTATCGTCCCTGCTCAGGGTACTTATATTGAGGTTACTGATATTGAAATTACTGATAGAAACAGAGCCCCTAGTCCTGGTGTTGATTCATTTAATGATTCAACTGGAAGAGGAGGTAATGAACCAGCTCCTAATGTAGAAAAAGAAATTGCAGCCACTTTTAGTGCAGCTAGAGACATATTCTTAAAAGAATATTCTTTTAATGATCGAGTGCATTTTTCATTTAGAGCTGGAAAAAGAGCTTATAATGCTGCTTTATCCGGAAATATTGGTACGGCAATAGCTTTTGGAATTATAGCCGCTGTTTCTGCTCTAATAACAGCGTTAGATTTAATAAATCAATTCAAAACTAAATATGACGAATACATGAAAAACAGTGAATAATGAGATCACTTTATGCTTAATACTAGCCCAGTAACAAATACCCCTGTATTTACTTAAAAGAGGTATAAAAGTCTATATAATATAGGAACAAAAGGATATTAATATATCTAGGACTTATACTGTTATCGTTAATCAATCTGATTTATTTTTATTTCTCGATATAAGAAAAAGAATAAAGACGAGGAAAGTCCGGGACTTATATAGTCATAATAACCTTTAGGTTATTTTGTATGAACAAAGGAACTAAAAAGAAATTAATAATTGGTTGATCTAAATTAGATCAGTTCAATAGCGAACAAAAAATCCTATGACAAGTCAGAAAATAAGAGAAATCTTAAATTTAAGTGTAATTAACAGATAAAACAAAACCTGGCTTATTTAAGTCTAGATCTATTTATAACCTATCCTGGTCCCCCCCATATTTTTAGATAAAAGGAGTATATATAAAATAAAAAATAAAAAATAAAAAATAAAAAATAAAAAATAAAAAATAAAAAGGTAAAAAAGCGAAAAAATGTTTAAAAACAAAAATAAAAAAAATATTATGTCAAGATGGTTATTTTCAACTAACGCAAAGGATATAGGTATGTTATATCTAATGTTTGGTTTATTTTCAGGGATGATTGGAACTGCTTTTTCAGTTTTAATTAGACTTGAATTAGCATCTCCTGGGGCTCAATATCTACAAGGGGATAATCAATTATATAATGTAATTGTAACAGCACATGCATTTTTAATGATTTTTTTCATGGTTATGCCTGCAATGGTAGGTGGATTTGGTAACAACAACGTTTACAGTTTAAGTTTAGGTTTAAATTTATTTAATTGGACTCAGGATACTCAAAAATTTAGTCCTAATGTAGAAAAAGAAAATAATTCAATCGTAAATAATAAAGTAAAAACAATAAGGAATCTAGAAACAGATAAAATAAATGGCTGTGCGCAAAAACAAGAGCAAAAAGATTTAGGATCATATCTAGCTGGTTTAATAGAAGGAGATGGAACTATTATTGTACCATCGGCAGATAAACAGCGTAATTCTAAAGGTAATTTATATTATCCTTGTATCCGTGTAATATTTTTATTAGTAGATAAAGAATTAGCAGAAAAACTAAAAAATATATTTGGTGGAAAGTTCGTATTTCCAGAAAATCAAAAGTATTTTTTATGGCAAATACAAGATTTAAAAGGTTTAGTTAAAATTGTAGAATCAGTTAATGGATTATTTAGAACTCCAAAATTAGAAGCTTTACACAGACTAATAATTTGGCTAAATAATAAAACAGAAAACAAGATAGCATTAAAGGGAATAGATGAAACAGATATAAAATCTAATAGCTGGCTATCAGGATTTACTGATGCTGATGGTAATTTCTCAATATCTTTAACAAATCGAAATTCAAATTCAACTCGACTACAACAACAATTTAGATTAGAAATTCGACAATCTTATCATAGAAAGGTTGAAGCTAGATTAGGAGGAGAAAGTTATTTTAGCATTCTTAGTAAAATAAGTGAATTTTTTGAAACTAATTTATTATCTAGAACTAGAACTCAACAAGATAAAATATATTACAGTTTTATGGCTATAGCTCATAATAGTAAAAGCCATGATATAGCAATAGCTTATTTTGACCGTTATCCTTTATTTTCATCAAAACGATTAAATTATTCAGATTGGAAAAAAGTTCGAGAATTAGTTAAAAATAAAAAACATTTAACTGAAAAAGGATTAAATGAAATTAAAACTATAAAAGCGAATTTTAATTCAAAAAGAATAATATTTAATATGGATTATTTATCTTCTTTCTATAATTAAACTTTTAGTAGAAATATAATACAATTTATTCTATTAAAACCAGTTGCCGTGTTATATGGTGACATATAACTTATTATTTCACTATATGCGGGAAGCCCTAAAGCTATTCTTACGACTTTTTTTTCTTTTTAAAGCAAATAAGCGATATAAAAATTAGAATAAATACATGGGTAATCCGCAAGAAACAAACGGTCAGGATGGCCGAATGATCTTCAGAGACTAAACGTGAAAATTCATGTTAATGGAAAAGGTTCTGACCTAAAAATAACATGAATAAGATATAGTCCTATCTTCAAATGAAAATTTGAAATTAATTGAACTGGTTAGTACCTTTAATGATTGGGGCTGTAGATATGGCATTCCCAAGATTAAATAATATTAGTTTTTGGTTATTACCACCATCATTAATTTTATTACTTTCATCTTCATTATTAGAAGGTGGAGCAGGAACAGGTTGGACTGTTTATCAATTTATCATCGTAAATATAACTTCATTATTTGCCTTATTAGGAAT
Organism: Galeopsis tetrahit; assembly: GCA_963675135.1. Lineage (NCBI taxonomy): Eukaryota > Viridiplantae > Streptophyta > Magnoliopsida > Lamiales > Lamiaceae > Galeopsis > Galeopsis tetrahit. The sequence continues at coordinate 28,320 of CAVLYN010000022.1, forward strand.
AATAAATATATTAACAACTATAATATATTTACCAGTTTATAAAAAAGTGGAAAAACAAATTTTATTAATAATTATTAATATGTTTCTATTTACATATTCTATCGGTTTAAGCTTAAATATAGACAACAATCTGTTTACGTTTACTAACGAATTAGTTTTACAAACATATCTCGTTGTTTTGTGTTTTAGTGGTATTGTTTTTTTTATAACAGTGTCTATGCTATTTAATTATTGGTACGGTTCGGTTTCGAGAATATTCTTCTTATACATTTTTATCATAGTTTGTTTTATTGTTTATATTCACTTAGATAGTAATTTAATACTGTTAGAGGATGAGGAAACTATCAAAGTAACAACGGAACTAAAAGTTGCAACTATAAATAATATCGTATCTAATACAATATTTATTGGTGGAACAACGATGGTGACACTTGGTTGTGTTAAAGCTATAGGTCAGATAGCGGTAGAAACAATGAAACCAGGAGTTGTAAAACTTCCTGGCTATGTAGGAATGGGCTTAAGTAGTTTTGTAGCTGCTGGTTCTTCTTATCTAGCATATAAAAAGGCAGTTATAAAAAAAGAAATAACACCTCCAGCTATAAAAAAAAATAATCTAATAGATGTTGGAGATGGGATAGAAATACCGGAACTAGATTCTCTGGATCTTATTATATTTAGTATGAGATGTAATGCAAACGTAACTATTTATTGTGCTATTTGTCTAATATTAGTATATTGTGTGAATAACAATAAACTATCATTAGATTCTATTAGCTCTAAACTAATTAGATCTATAGCTAATAGAATATATAATAGATTTAATAAAAATGCTTTAGTTATTTACCTATTTATTTTAGTAAATCAACTAATGCTTGTGTTTTCATTAATAGCAATATTACCTGTTGTATTAAAATAATATGATTATGTTTAAACTTTTAATTAAATGTTTCCTAAAAAAAGAGCAGCAGGCGCAGCATTTTATAATGAATAATAATATTTCTTCGTTGATTAAATTTAAGGGTGAGCAGTCCTTTTATCCTTGGATTACTAATAATGTTATTAGTTACCTAAAAATAAAAAAATTCCACTCGATGCGTGAAACTCCTCAACTCGGAATAAACTACAATAATATAGTTAATCTTATAGGTTTCATTATTAATGTAAAAATGTTTATAACAAGGGGACAATACGCCTGTAACAATATTATTGGATTGTTACATCAGAGACTTAACGTGGAACATTCTAGTGTTTTATCCTCAAATATCAATAAGCTAAACTTATCCATTTCAGCGGTTTTGGCTCCGGCTCCGACACCAACTTCTAAAAGGCTTCGTTCCGATCCTTTAAAATTAAAGGTTCCAGCTGCTTGGCCTCTTCCGCCTCAAACTAATTCTTCTGAAGAAGAGTTTTTTAAACAGTGGTTAGTTGGTATAACTGATGGAAATGGTAGTTTTTCAATTCATAGCTCTCTTGCTCTTGGTTCAACGAAATGGAATTTAATCTATAAATTAAGCCAAAATACGTCTAATCTAAGAATTTTGCACTATATAAAAAAAAATATTTATTGTGGTACTGTAACGATAGAAAAAGACCATAATAATGCTAATTTTATAATTAGAGACTTCGAAACTATAAAAAAGGTTATTTTACCCATATTTGACAAATACCCATTATTAACTAACAAAGCATTCAATTATGAAAAGTTCAAACAAGCTGTTTTAATCTTAGATAATCCTAAGCTAACTCTAGAGCAAAAAAATTTTAAACTAGTAAGCTTAAATAATATGGATCTTCCTATTAATTATATATCTAGCGCTTGGATAGGGTTAACTAAAGAAGATTTAAATAGTGGTTTAGTTACTAGTATAATGAGCAAAGCTTGGTTAATAGGTTTTACAGAAGCTGAAGGAAGTTTTTATCTAAAAAAAAAATCTAATAGCATTAGACCTTTTTGTCAAGATAAAACTGAAACTCCAAATGTAAATATAACGGTTAAAGAGGGCATATTTTCTGTGCAAAGTCCTATAGTTCATGGTTTTAGAATTAGTAAAAAGCAAGAACCTCTCTGCTTAGAAGCTATTCGAATTATTCTTCATATCAAAACTAAAGTGGTTTTAAATAAAAATTCTAATTATTACATGCTTGATACGACTAATTCAAGAGCTATTGAAAATATAATAAAGTATTTTTCCAAAAGGCTGAAAGGTATGAAATCAGTTGAATATAGAATATGGGCTAGAGCTTACCTTAAACACAAGGGTAATGGTAATTCTTTGAAGTTACAAGCTATTGAAAAAGAAAGCCTTTTACGAGTTATGCGAAAGTTTAAACTTAAAAAAGAGGATAAATAATAGTATAAAAAGCTATTTAAAAGGTTAGATATAACCTAAACTAGAATGATGGTATAGTCCGATCTATAGTGAGAACTATAGCGTATACGCATACTTTCACTATTTCTAAAGAAAAAAATAGTTGAAATGAACGTATCAACATGATGTTACCCACCATTATCATCAATTCAAAGTCATAGTGGAGGAGCTGTAGATTTAGCAATCTTCAGTCTTCATTTAGCTGGAATTTCAAGTATGCTTGGAGCTATGAACTTTATTACTACAATTTTAAATATGAGAGCACCGGGAATGACATTACATAAAATGCCATTATTTGTATGGGCTATTTTAGTAACAGCAGTATTACTATTACTATCATTACCAGTATTAGCTGGAGGAATAACAATGTTATTAACAGATAGAAACTTTAATACTAGTTTCTACGAACCAGCAGGAGGAGGAGATCCATTACTATATCAACATCTTTTCTGGTTCTTTGGACACCCAGAGGTTTATATTTTAATTATACCAGGATTCGGAATGGTTAGTCATACAATATCAGCATTTTCAGGTAAACCTATTTTTGGATACTTAGGAATGGTATATGCTATGATGTCAATTGGAGTTTTAGGATTTGTAGTATGGAGTCACCATATGTATTCAGTAGGATTAGATGTAGATACAAGAGCATATTTCACAGCTGCTACAATGATTATTGCTGTACCAACAGGAATTAAAATCTTTAGTTGGTTAGCTACAATTTATGGAGGATCAATTAGATTTACAACTCCAATGTTATTTGCATTAGGATTTGTATTTTTATTTACAGTTGGAGGATTAACTGGAGTAGTATTAGCTAATGCTTCAATTGATGTTGCATTCCATGATAAAGAAATGAACATAGAAAAATTAATATTAACGTCCGACTATTTTATAGAAAAAAATGTAGTAGCAGCTGCATTAATTTTACAAAAAGAAAAAGACGTAGATTTTATAAAGAAATTCTGGGTAGGATTAATGGATGGAGATGGTAGTATACAAGTAAATCATTGGAGAAAGCAATCTTTACAGTATAGACTAGTTATAAAATTATCTCCATTAGAATCTAATATTGACATGTTAACTTCTATTTCTAAAGAAATAGGTGGTTCTGTTAAATTAGTAAACAAAAAACAAGAATTAGCTGCAGTTTTATGGGTTGTTAATAATAAAAAAGATATAATTGAAATTACTAAAATATTTAATTTATATCCTCCATTAACTACAAGAATGGCATTACAATTAAAATTTTTAAATCTTTGTCTTTTAAATCCAGATGTTGATCTGTATTTAGAAAATAGAAATAAAAAATTTGAAAGCCAAAAAGAGCTAATTAGTAAATTAACAAAGGCTCAAACCAAATCAGTAAAAATAACGGTACAACCAAGTTATTTTGAAAGCTGGTTAAGTGGATTTATAGAAGCAGAAGGATGTTTTTGTTTACGTGAAAAAAATAATCATTCGTTTTCTATTGGCCAAAAAAATGATAAGTTTTTAATTGAAATGATAAAAAATTATTTTAATCTCTCTAATAATATTAGAATTTTAAAAGATAATTTTTATTTGTTAGAAGTTTATAAAAAAGAAAGTCTAAGATTAATTGTTAATCATTGTTTAAGTTCTAAAAATCCATTATTAGGGAATAAAGCTAAAAGTTTAGCTTTATTCCTAACTAAGTTCAAATAAAGTGTCATGTTGTCAATCCACCAACCATTTAAAAGGATATAATATATATCTATAAATGGGGTAACTAAAATTAATTAAATTTAATTAAGTTGCTAACGGTGAAATCTTGTAGATTTTCTTAATGCGGAAAATAACAACTATTTACAAGACAATACCGTGAAAACTTTAGTTTTGATCTAAAAATCATCATTAAAGGTTTTGTAGAGACTAAACGTGGATATCGAAAAGTTATTAAATTAACTAATTAGATAAGTTATAGTCCAAACCTTCTACAAAAAGAAGAAAAAAAAAAAAAAAGGAACAAAATCGACTTACTATGTTGTTGCACATTTCCATTATGTATTATCAATGGGAGCAGTATTTGCATTATTTGCAGCTTGGTACTATTGGTCACCTAAAATCTTTGGATTATCATATAACGAATTAGCTGGACAAATCCATTTCTGGATTTTATTCATTGGAGTTAATGTTACATTCTTACCTTTACATTTCTTAGGATTACAAGGAATGCCAAGAAGAATTCCAGATTACCCTGATGCATTTGCCGGATGGAATCTTGTAGCTAGTTATGGATCTATTATGTCAGTTGTAGCTGTAGCTGTATTTATCTATGTTATCTATGATCAATTAGTTAACGGTAAAGCAGTTTCAAATAATCCATGGAGAATTCCTGCATTCTTCGAGTCAACAGCTGAATTTAACTTAAATGCTAATATTGCTAGCTCATTAGAATGGTCATTACAATCTCCACCAGCTCACCATGCTTATAACATGTTACCAGCTGAAACAGTTCAAGCTTAATTGTCTTTCTGTTATTTTCATTCTTCTTTATAAAACCTCTAATACCCCTAATTTACATATTATACATATAAAAAGCTGCGCCTAGCTGCGCCTCCTTTATATAATTCTATATAACACTGTTACTTGACAGTGGGATAAAACAAGAATAAATAATAAATATCACCATCCTAGCTGCGCCTAGCTGCGCCTGCTCTTAATCATTATTATCTAACATTAATTATAATTATGTTATTAGTTTTCTTGTTAGTTTTTCAATAAGAAAAAAATAAATTTATTTATGACCAAGTTAGAATTATACAGCAAAGGAAAATATTACTATTAAGATATAATATATTATTATATTAATAAGATAAAAAAAAAGGAACAAAATCTCTTATTTAAATTAATAATATTTAGATTAAATAGTTTAAGACGATTAAATTCGTAAAAAGAAAAAAAAAAAAATTATGTTAACTATTTTACTTTTAACTCCAATATTGGGGATTATTGTTATATTATTAAAAGGTAATGAAGAAAAAGAAATAGATCTAAAAACAACAATAGGATCGAGAACAAAATCATCGCAATATAAAGATATAGCTTTAGGATTTTCAATAATAAATTTTATAGTATCAATTGTATTATGGGCTAATTTTGATAGAAATACAAGTGAATCACAATTTGTAGCAGAATATAATGAATTAAGTTTTTGTCATTTCACATTAGGTGTAGATGGAATTTCATTATTTTTTATAATCTTAACTTGTTTATTATTTCCAATAATATTTTTAGCAGATAACAAAGCAATAAAAGAAAATGTACGAAGCTATCAAATAATAATGTTATTATTAGAAACATTATTAATAGCAGTTTTTACTGTAAAAGATATCTTACTTTTCTATATTTTCTTCGAAAGTATCTTACCTCCATTATTTTTATTAATAGGACTTTATGGTTCAAAAAAAAAAGTAAGAGCAAGTTTCCATTTATTTCTATATACTTTATTTGGTTCATTAGCTATGTTACTAGCATTTTTAACAATGTATTATTTAACAGGATCAACAGATATAGAAGTTTTATCATCTGTTAATTTTAGTTTTGATTTACAAAAAATTCTTTGGTTAGCTATTTTTTTCTCATTTATGATTAAATTCCCATTAGTACCTTTCCATTTATGGCTTCCTTTAGCCCATTCAGAAGCTCCATTAGGTGGTTCAATTTTATTAGCTGGAGTAGTATTAAAATTAGCTTTATATGGTAGTTTAAGAATTTTAATTCCATTATTACCAGAAGCTACAGTATATTTTACACCATTAGTATATACTATAGGAGTTATAACTATAATTTATGCTAGTTTAACTACTTTACGTCAAATTGATATGAAAGTTATTATCGCTTATTCAAGTATTGGACATGTTGCTATTATTCTTATGGGAGCTTTTTCTAACAATATTCAAGGAATCGAAGGTTCAATATTATTAGGAATAGCACATGGATTTATTAGTCCTGCATTATTTATTTTAACAGGTGGATGCCTTTATGAAAGATATCATACTAGAGTATTAAGTTATTATAGAGGATTAACTACTACTATGCCATTATTTTCTGTTATATTTATGCTTGCTACATTAGGTAATATAGCTGTTCCTTTATCTTCTAACTTTGTTGGTGAATGGTTATGTTTAGTTGGTGCATTTGAAAGATCAGCCATAATGGGAGCATTTGCTGCTTTTGGTATATTCTTATCTGCTGCTTATAGTATATGGTTCTATAATAGAATTGCTGGTGGTTCATTTAGTGCTCATTTAGAAGTTATGCCAGATCTTTCTAGAAGAGAATTTTATATTCTATTTCCTTTAATTGTATTAGCTTTTGTATTAGGTATATTCCCTAATGTTATTTTAGATTCTATTCATTATTCAGTTTCAACTGTTTTATATCAAGTATAATACCCCTTTTTGTTCATTTTTTTTATTTTCAATGTTAATATCAGGATTATTTATATTATTATTAGTTTCAGCAATATCACAAGAACGAATTAATGGAATCATTATAAACAGAGCAGCTGCTTTAGTATTACTTTATTCATTTATCTTATCAATTTCTACATTAAATGTATCAATAATAGGATCAGGAATAGGAGTATTTGGAGGGCTTTATCAAGTAACAGTAATATCAAAAATAGTAGAATGTTTCATTTATCTATTAGGAGCAATGATATTATCAAATACTATCGTTGTAACTAGAGATGGTAAAAAGAATATAACTAATAATTTAATAGGCTTAAATAAAAGTTTTACATTAAAATCAGAATATTCTATTATTGCATTATTTACAGTAGTAGGAGGTGTTTTACTAATTACAAGTAATGACCTAATTTCAATGTATTTATCTATTGAATTACAAAGTTTTGGACTTTACGTTTTAGCAACTATTTATAGAGATAGTCAAGCAGCGACATATGCTGGTCTAAAATATTTCTTATTAGGAGGTTTATCTTCTGGATTTATTTTATTAGGTTCATCTATTATATATGCATATCTAGGAGTAACTAATTTAGAATCAATTTACCTATTAATTTCAGGTTCTTCATTAGATTTATCTGATTCTTCATTTATAACTTCAAAAAGTTTAATAAATTCAGGATCATATAATAATTCATTTGTAGAAATAGGATTATTAGTTATGACTGTTGGATTTTTATTTAAAATAGCAGCTGCTCCATTTCATAATTGGGCTCCTGATGTTTATGATGGAGTTCCTACAAAAGTAACAACTTGGTTAGCTATAATGGCAAAAATATCAATTTTAACGTTTTTACTAGATTTAGCTATAGGAGTTAATAATTCTAGCTGCGCCTTCTCTTTATTAAAGGAATCATCTATAATAGGACATATAAATATAAATTTAGAAGCAATAACAATAGAAAATGGTATTTCTATTCATTCAAATTTACTATTAATAGTAGCTCTTCTTTCATTATTAGTAGGTACTATAGTAGGATTAGCTCAATCAAGAATAAAACGATTATTAGCTTATAGTACTATTAGCCATGTTGGATTTTTATTATTAGCAATAGCTATAAATACAGAAGATTCAATAGAATCATTTATTTTTTATCTAATTCAATATAGTTTAACTAGTGCTAATGCCTTTTTCGTTTTAATTGCATTTGGTTCTTTATCTTTATCATTATCTGGTGAAAATAAATCATCAGTTGGTAAATTAATTAATAGAGATGAAGATCATTTAGCAGAAGAAGAATATTCTCCTGTACAATTTATTTCTCAATTAAGAGGACAATTTAACGCACAAGGAGCTTCTCCTTTATTAGCTTTAGCTTTCGCTATAGTTTTATTTTCTATGGCTGGTATTCCTCCTTTAGTTGGATTTTTTGCAAAACAAGCTGTATTATTAGCTGCTGTTAAAAATGGATTTATCTTTTTAGCCTTAGTTGGTATTATTACAAGTGTTATTAGTGCAGCTTACTATTTAAGAGTAATTAAAGTTATGATTTTTGAACAGCCTGAACAATCTAAATTTGATAATCTTAATTTAACTAATAATAATTCTATTAATAATGAATTTGATTCTCTTTCAAATACTATTAAAGCAAAAATGTCAAACAGTTTAAGTTTTTCTATTTCTATTTTAACTGTTTTAATTCTTTTTTTTGTTTTCAAACCTACTTTAATATTAAATAGTGCCCATATTATGGCATTAAGTTTATTTTATTTATAAATAATGGCAACAATTAATACTTTATCAGTTTTATTTATTCTTGTTCCTGTTTTAGGAGCATTATTACTAGTTTTAAATTTACTATTAGCCGTTCATAATCCAGACAATCAAAAAATTCAAAGTTTTGAATGTGGATTTAGTGCCTTTAGTCAAACTAGAAGTAGATTTAGTGTAGCTTTCTATCTTGTAGGTATTTTATTTTTATTATTTGATCTTGAAATTATTCTTATTTTCCCTTATGCTGTTTCAGCTTATAATAATGAAGCTTACGGACTTTGGATGGTTGTTATCTTTATTTTAATTTTAACTTTAGGATTTGTTTTCGAATTCGGTAAAGGTGCTTTAAAAATTACTACTGTTGAATCCGATAGTTCTTCTAAGAAAAAAAATGACTACATTGTTTAACTCTATTTTCTATATATATTATATATACTACCCCTTTTTGTTCATTTTTTAAGTTTAATATCTTTTCATTTGTTATAATTATTATTTTTATTATTCTTATTATAATACAGATAATATATAATTTCTACCCAAGGGTGCCTTTTATATTTATATATCTTATATAATTCTTATTAAAAGAATAAAAAAAAAAAGATATAATTTTATTCTATTTTATAAAAGGCTTTAAACAAAAAAAAAAAAATAACCTAAATGTTTTTAAATTTAATTTTTAATCAATTTAATCCTATTTTAACTGATGCACCAACACCATGGGGATTATATTTCCAAGATGGGGCTAGTCCTTCATTTGAAGGAATAGTAGAATTGCACGATCAAATTATGTTTTACTTAGTAGTAATCTTATTTGGGGTTGCATGGATTCTGGGTTCATCAATGAAAACTTTTTCAAGTAAACAAACACAAATTGTTCACAAATATTCTAATCACGGGACTTTAATTGAACTAATTTGGACAATTAGTCCAGCTTTAGTATTAGTTGCAATAGCATTCCCTAGTTTTAAACTTTTATACTTAATGGATGATGTATTAGATCCTGCTATGACAGTAAAAGCAGTGGGTTTGGTTTAAATAATAAAACCGGTGGCCCCAAATTGTATATAAAAAATAAAATAAAAGACACTTCTACTTTTGGTCTTTTTTCTCTATCAATAATAGAAGAAAAGCTAAAAAGAAGTAAAAAAAATGTTATAATTAATAAAAATAATAATGGATTATTCAATTATAGTTTATTAACTTTAGATAATAATCTTTCTCTTCAAGTTAATTTTCTAAGATCTTTTCACGAAAGAGCTCGATCTATAAATAGAATAGGTCCTCACAACTATGATGTAATATCAGTAATAGTTGGATTAATGTTAGGAGATGGATATGCCCATCTTAGAACAGGTGAAGGAGTAAGAATATGTCTTAGACAAGGTTTAATTCACAAACAATATTTATTTTCGCTTTATAAATTCTTTTTAGAAAGAGGATATTGTAGTAAATTAGAACCTAGACAATATACAAGAAAATTAAAAAACAGCGATAAAGTTTATTATGGTTATGAGTTTAATCTTTATACATTTAGAAGCTTAAATTGGATCCATAAATTATTTTACAAAAATGGAAAAAAGATAGTCCCATTAGATTTAAAAAATTTAATAACTCCTTTATCATTAGCAGTGTGGATTAGTGATGATGGTGGTTGGACGAACGGAGGAGTTAGAATAGCAACAAATGATTTTACATTAAATGAGGTTACTTATTTAGCGGATATCTTAAAATCTAAATTTAAATTAGATGTTACAATACAAAAAATTTCTATCCAAAATAAATTTTCAATTTATATAAAAAAAAATTCTCTATTCAAATTGAAAGAAATTATATTTCCTTATTTAGATAGTTCTATGTATTATAAATTAGGTATTAAGAGCAGTAATTAAATTAAATTTAATAAATTATACCCTATTCTATTAAATTCTTCTTTTTATTAAAATAAAAATTTTTATTTTTATTTTTATTTTTGCAAGGAACCCTTTAATTAAAAATAACAAAGTTCTTTTAACTCCACCAATATATATAATAGTCGTGCAACATAAAGATTAATTTAAACAATTTAAACATTTTTATGTTTCTAAAAACTCGACAGGGTTTTTTAACTCTTGTTAAGAAATTAACAATAGTTTGGCGACATGAGTGAAAACAGTTAACATATTATAATTATATAAATCTAATACCAGGTTATAATACAAGACTGTCAGTAAGCCTTTTATTTTTTTTCGAGCTTATTGCAACAGACTGGGTCACTTATGGGTGAGAAATATATATTATTATCTTGCTTAATGTACAGTCGAAAATAAATTTGCACCAATGGTATTGGTCATACGAATACTCGGATTTTGTAAACGATGACGGAGAATCAATTGAATTTGATAGTTATATGATACCAGGAGAAGATTTAGAAGATGGTCAATTAAGACAATTAGAAGTTGATTCAAGAGTTATTGTGCCAGTTAACACTCATATTAGATTTATTGTAACAGGAGCTGATGTAATTCATGATTTCGCTGTACCTGCTTTAGGTTTAAAAATTGATGCAACACCAGGTAGATTAAACCAAGCTTCAGTTTTAATTCAAAGAGAAGGAGTATTCTATGGACAATGTTCTGAAATTTGTGGAGTATTACATTCAGCTATGCCTATTGCTATAGAAGCTGTTTCAGTTGAAAAATACCTAGCTTGGCTAGACTCACAAGCTTAATAATACCTATAGACTCCTAAGCTTAATAATATCTAAATATTAAATAGAGTTTTTATTTTTAATTCCCCTTTTTTTTTATAAGGTTTATCTAAAATAAAAAGAACTAACTATAATTAAGGCTCAAAAATTATTTTTTTTTCTTAAAAGTAGTATATTATTATATATAATTATATAACTTATAATGAATAAAAAAAAAAAGGGAAACCGAAAAGAAAAAATGTTTAAAACATTTTTATAGATTATAAAAAGAAATCTAAGATTTCTAAAACTAGATGAGTTTGATGTTGGCTCCGAATGAACGCTGTCTAGAAGCTTTAACACATGCTAATCGAACGGTCAGATTAAACAAAGTCTTTTATAAATAATAAAAGATTTAATTTGAAAGTGGTGTACAGGTGAGTATAAAAGAGGAAGACTACCCTAAAGTAAGGAATAAAATGCCTTATAAAAATATAAATAAGAAAGATTATAATAATCGCTTTAGGATGAGCCTCTTCGGGGAGGTAGTAGGAGAGGTAATTGCTTAACTAGCCTAAGATCCGTAGTCGTATCTGAGAGGATGATCGACCACATTGGCTCTGAAACAACAGCCAAGTCTACCCATAAGGGAAACCAGCAGTGAGGAATATTGGTCACTGACCGAAAGGTTGAACCAGCTATCTAGAAGGGTGTAAACTAATTAAGGATAAAGCCCTAAAAAAGAGAGGATAATGACGTTATCTTTTTGACAAGTCTCGACCAAATCACGTGCCAGCAGTCGCGGTAAAACGTGGGAGGCAAGCGTTATTGATCTTAAATGGGTCTAAAGGGTCCGTAAAACTGTAAATTAAGCGAGTATTTAAATTACTATCGAACTGATTTACTAGAGTCTTATAGAGGAACAGAGGAATTGCAAGAGTAAGGATGAAATCTTTTGATACTTGTAGGACCGCTAATGGCGAAGGCATCGTTCCAGGTAAAGACTGACGTTGAGGGACGTAGGCGTTGGGAGCGAAAAGGATTAGATACCCCTGTAGTCAACGCTGTAAACGATGAGTGCTTAAGATTAGTAATAATTATTATTCTTATTTTTTAATAATTCTAAATTAGTCTCGAAATGAAGATGTTAAGCACTTCACCTGGGGAGTACTGTCGCAAGGCTGAAACCCAAAACATTAGACGGTCACGGAAACCAGCAGTGAAGCATGTTATTTAATACGATGATCCGCGTACAACCTTACCACTTCTTGAATGTCCTATTTTTATAGGCCTATTTAATTAAATTTCTTTAATATTAATTAAATTTGGATAAATACAACAGGCGTTGCATGGCTGTCTTCAGTTCGTGTCGTGAGATGTCAGGTTCATTCCGCTAAACGAATGAAACCCTTCTTTCTTAATTTTAGATATATTAATAGCCGTTTTTTTTTAATTCTATTTTTATTTCATTAAGATGATTCTTGGATAACGAGAATATAATAGGGATTAAGACAAGTCGTCATGGCCTTTATGAAGTGGGCTATAGACGTGCCACAAGAGCCTTTACAATGGGATGCTAAGACGTGAGTCAGCGCTAAACCTTAAAAAAGGCTATGTTCGGATTGTAGTCTGCAACTCGACTACATGAAGTAGGAATTGCTAGTAATCGTAAATCAGGACGTTACGGTGAAGTCTTAAATCTGTGATGTACTAACTACTCGTCAAGCGCGGAAAGGTGCGTGGCCCCGAAGAGGTTATCTTTTTATTTAAATTTAAAAAGATGGTTTCGACTGGTCGGCGCTGATTCGTGTTAAGTCGAAATAAGGTAGGTGTAGGGGAACCTGTACCTGAAAAATTAATGTCCAACTACCCCTTTTTCTTTCCATCTAAATCCATTTAGGGATTAGGATTAAAAAAATTAATTAATTTAATAATAATTAGGTTTTAGTGGTTTTATACTATTATTAGTAATTTTTAAATCTCGTTTTAAGTTTAAAAGTTTTTTTATTTAGATCTTGATAGAGAAGTCCTCTAACTTAGTGGGCTTCGCCCCCTCCTCTTAAAACTTAATTAATGTTTTTAGGGAAGGACTCCTATGCTGGTCAGGAGGTGAGCTGTAAATTCATTGGTTTCTACCATCCAGAGTTCGATTCTCTGCCTTCTCAAGAACAAAAAATGAACATTGCTTCTCTATTAAATTAAGAAGTCGCTATGGCTTAACGGTAAAGCAGGGACACTGTTAATGTCTAGATAGAGGTTCGATTCCTCTTGGTGACTAAAAAAAAAATACTCATAAGATAATAATCTATATATATATATTAGAAGATTTATTAAAAATAGTCTAATTATTAGATTGAATAGAGTCTTAGGAGTTTTATTTTAATAGAAGCCTAAGTTATCTCTAATCCCTTTTCCTATCTATCTAGATCATCATCTTGGATGTTTATATTTTATAAAAAGCTTAATTTAACCAATTATAAAGTTAAACCTCTTTAATATATATTATATATCTATGATATTTAAATAAATATTTAGGAATTTCTATAATAGCTATAATAGTTATAATAGTTATAATAGTTATAATAGTTATAATTTATAAAGAGAAAATAAAACTTTTTTTTATAGTTTAGTTTTAACTAAACCTAGGAAAGGGGTAAAAAATGAACAAAAATAGATAATGACAAATTTAATGCTTGTTCCTGAGTCAGTAACATCAGGATTTTCACCTTTAGGTTTAGATATATTAAGTTTTGGTGCTATTCTATCAGGTATATTAGTTATAACAGCAAGAAATCCGGTTATTTCAGTATTATTTTTAATTGCTTTATTTGTAAATATCGCAGGTTATTTAATATTATTAGGAATTAGCTTTATAGGTCTGGCATATATAACAGTATATGTAGGAGCGATTGCAATTCTTTTTTTATTTGTAATTTTCTTACTAGATATAAAATTAGCAGAATTACATCAAGATAATAGCGGAGCAGGGATTAGTTCAAAAAACAGTTTACCTTTAGGAGCAATTATTGGAGTAGCTTTTCTTTATCCATTATACTCAATAATTCCTAGTAATATAACAGAAGTTCGATCATTTTCTTTCTATGTTTTTAATTGGTTTAACTCATTAATAACAGGTCAATCAGTTTCAAATGATTCAACAGCATATCTTATAGGTTCTGATTTATCAAAACCTAGTTCTTCTTTTGAAGAAGCATCTAAATTAGAAGTAGATTCAGCTTTAACAAACTTATGGGATGGTAACTTTGCAGCTTTTACTCAAATTTCTTCTATAGGTAATGTAATGTATACAAGTTATCTTTTATGGTTCTTTGTCGCAAGTTTAATTTTACTATTAGCCATGGTTGCTGCTATTAGTTTAACATTTAAACCAGCAAGAGCTACTAGCTCCTAATAATATATAATTTATTATTTTTATTATCCGCCCTTTCCCCCTTTTTGTTATTATGTTATTTTTAATGAGATCTTATCTCTCATTATTGTTTTAATCTTAGAAAGTAATAATATCCAAACCTGGTTATTAATTATAAATAAGAAATATACGGATTACTATAACATTAAATAGAAAAAAAAACTTGTTTCTGTTCCTGTTCCAGTTCCTAACTTTTTCTTTTTTTTTGTTAAAACCAAAATCTTTTATGAATTTATATGAGATTATTTTTTTTTTTAATTAATTATTAGTCTTTTTATTAAAATAATTATTATTATTATTATTATTATTATTATAATTATAATGAATAAGATAATGTCTAAGATTATTTGTAAATTTAAACTAAAATGTTTTGAGTTTTAGTTATCTCTAGCTTCTTAAAAGAAGGTTAATTTAATAAAAAGCTATGATGATTTTATTTAGTTTACTAGAAGTTTTAATAGTTCTATTACCAATATTACTATCTGTAGCGTATGTAACAGTAGCAGAACGTAAAGCTATGGGAAGTATGCAAAGACGATTAGGTCCAAATAAAGTAGGATACTTAGGAACATTACAAGCATTTGCAGATGCATTAAAATTAATTGTAAAAGAAACAATTATTCCAGCACATGCTAATTCTGTATTATTCTTTTTAGGTCCAATAATTACATTAATTTTTGCCTTATTAGGTTGGGGTGTTATTCCATTTGGTCCTGGTTTAGCAATTTCCGATTATAATTTAGGATTATTATATTCAATAGCTATTTCATCATTAGGAGTTTATGGACTTTTAATAGCAGGATGGGCGGCTAATTCTAAATATGCTTTTGTTGGTTCATTAAGAAGTGCAGCTCAATTAGTAAGTTATGAATTAGTTTTAAGTTCTGCAATGTTAATTGTTTTATTTATAACAGGTTCATTAAATATGACAACAATAATAGAATATCAACAAGCAGTATGGTTTATAATACCATTATTTCCGGTATTTATTATTTTTTTCATTGGAGCTTTAGCTGAAACAAATAGAGCACCATTTGATTTACCTGAAGCAGAATCAGAATTAGTTGCAGGGTTTATGACAGAACATTCTGCTGTTATTTTTGTTTTCTTCTTTTTGGCTGAATATTCAAATATTATTCTTATTTCAACTTTAACTACTATTCTTTTTTTAGGTGGATATCTTTTACCTTCAATTCCTTTTATTAGTTCTTGGTTAGAAACTACTTCTTTGGTTAATCTTATTGGATTTACTTCTATGCCATTAGTTGATGGAGCTATTAATGGATTAGTCTTAGGATTAAAAGCAACCTCTGTTGTATTTTTATTTATTTGGGTTAGAGCTAGTTTCCCTAGAATTAGATATGATCAATTACTACAAGTTTGTTGGATGGTTCTACTTCCATTAGTTTTTGCTATTATTATCCTAGTTCCATGTATTATTTATTCTTTTGACTTATTACCATTTAACACTATTTAATGCTTATTATTTTGGAGTCTTGCTTTTTTAAAAG
>CAVLYN010000023.1:10000-12500 GCA_963675135.1 Galeopsis tetrahit
AGGGGGCCGGTGGCCCCCCGTGTGGTGCACCGCTGCAACAACTCCGCACCCGAGGCCTCAAATCGAAATTCCGCCTCGACACAAGTGATTTTTTTGTCGATTTAGGGGGGTATGCAAGAATTGAGAGAATTCCGACAACTTTGAAAAAACGGTGCCCAAGGCTGCCCAAGACAGCCTAGGCCGAAGGCACAATTGTGGTGCACCGCTGCAACAACTCCGCACCCGAGGCCTCAAATCGAAATTCCGCCTCGACACAAGTGATTTTTTTGTCGATTTAGGGGGGTATGCGAGAATTGAGGGAATTCCGACAACTTTGAAAAAACGGTGCCCAAGGCTGCCCAAGACAGCCTAGGCCGAAGGCACAATTGTGGTGCACCGCTGCAACAACTCCGCACCCGAGGCCTCAAATCGAAATTCCGCCTCGACACAAGTGATTTTTTGTCGATTGAGGGGGGTATGCGAGAATTGAGGGAATTCCGACAACTTTGAAAAACGGTGCCCAAGGCTGCCCAAGACAGCCTAGGCCGAAGGCACAATTGTGGTGCACCGCTGCAACAACTCCGCACCCGAGGCCTCAAATCGAAATTCCGCCTCGACACAAGTGATTTTTTTGTCGATTTAGGGGGGTATGCGAGAATTGAGGGAATTCCGACAACTTTGAAAAAAACGGTGCCCAAGGCTGCCCAAGACAGCCTAGGCCGATGGCACAATGTGGTGCACCGCTGCAACAACTCCGCACCCGAGGCCTCAAATCGAAATTCCGCCTCGACACAAGTGATTTTTTTTGTCGATTTAGGGGGGTATGCGAGAATTGAGAGAATTCCGACAACTTTGAAAAAATGGTGCCCAAGGCTGCCCAAGACCAGCCTAGGCCGCAGGCACAATTGTGGTGCACCGCTGCAACAACTCCGCCCCGAGGCCTCAAATCCAAATTCCGCCTCGACACAAGTGATTTTTTTGTCGATTTAGGGGGGTATGCGAGAATTGAGAGAATTCCGACAACTTTGAAAAACGGTGCCCAAGGCTGCCCAAGACAGCCTAGGCCGAAGGCACAATTGTGGTGCACCGCTGCAACAACTCCGCACCCGAGGGCCTCAAATCGAAATTCCGCCTCGACACAAGTGATTTTTTTGTCGATTTAGGGGGGTATGCGAGAATTGAGGGAATTCCGACAACTTTGAAAAAACGGTGCCCCAAGGCTGCCCAAGACAGCCTAGGCGGAAGGCACAATTGTGGTGCACCGCTGCAACAACTCCGCACCCCGAGGCCTCAACATCGAAATTCCGCCTCGACACAAGTGATTTTTTTGTCGATTTAGGGGGGTATGCGAGAATTGAGGGAATTCCGACAACTTTGAAAAAACGGTGCCCAAGGCTGCCCAAGACAGCCTAGGCCGAAGGCACAATTGTGGTGCACCGCTGCAACAACTCCGCACCCGAGGCCTCAAATCGAAATTCCGCCTCGACACAAGTGATTTTTTGTCGATTTAGGGGGGTATGCGAGAATTGAGGGAATTCCGACAACTTTGAAAAAACGGTGCCCAAGGCTGCCCAAGACAGCCTAGGCCGAAGGCACAATTGTGGTGCACCGCTGCAACAACTCCGCACCCGAGGCTCAAATCGAAATTCCGCCTCGACACAAGTGATTTTTTTTGTCGATTAGGGGGTATGCGAGAATTGAGGGAATTCCGACAACTTTGAAAAAACGGTGCCCAAGGCTGCCCAAGACAGCCTAGGCCGAAGGCACAATTGTGGTGCACCGCTGCAACAACTCCGCACCCGAGGCCTCAAATCGAAATTCCGCCTCGACACAAGTGATTTTTTTGTCGATTTAGGGGGGTATGCAAGAATGAGGGAATTCCGACAACTTTGAAAAACGGTGCCCAAGGCTGCCCAAGACAGCCTAGGCCGATGGCACAATTGTGGTGCACCGCTGCAACAACTCCGCACCCGAGGCCTCAAATCGAAATTCCGCCTCGACACAAGTGATTTTTTTGTCGATTTAGGGGGGTATGCGAGAATTGAGAGAATTCCGACAACTTTGAAAAATGGTGCCCAAGGCTGCCCAAGACAGCCTAGGCCGAAGGCACAATTGTGGTGCACCGCTGCAACAACTCCGCACCCGAGGCCTCAAATCGAAATTCCGCCTCGACCACAAGTGATTTTTTTGTCGATTTAGGGGGGTATGCGAGAATTGAGGGAATTCCGACAACTTTGACAAACCGGTGCCCAAGCTGCCCAAGACAGCCTAGGCCGATGGCACATTGTGTCACCGCTGCAACAACTCCGCACCCGAGGCCTCAAATCGAAAATTCCGCCTCGACACAAGTGATTTTTTTGTCGATTTAGGGGGGTATGCAAGAATTGAGAGAATTCCGACAACTTTGAAAAACTGGTGCACGAGGCTGCCCAAGACAGCAGCCTAGGGGGGGCCGGCGGCCCCCCGTGTGGTGCACGACGTCGAAAACTCGCACCCGTGGCCTCAAATCGAAATTCGCCTC